>CAKLBY020000115.1:0-258334 GCA_921007115.2 Peronospora matthiolae | reverse complement strand
TACTATGAAATTAGCCAGAGCCTACCTTGTGGCTAAAAAGTCCTTTATCCTGTACACTTTAGTTGCGTTAGGCTTGCTGCAGCTAGAGTGACTTGCTACATAAAACACACTTCGTCTCGTTTGCATCTAATTGCAAAAACTGAACAGCCGATAGAATAGTCGCTGTGGCATCACATACAATGTTTTATTGGTCTGTCTTGGTCTGCAATCGCCACAATATGGCGAATGGTCGCTTCCCATACACCTTATAAGTGAACACTGGCAATTGGCAATCCATGCCTTGAGTGTAACAGATTGTTTACATATGCCACGTAAACAAAAAACAAATATTGGAAAGTCCTTAGACACCTGTAGATTTCGGCCATTCAGCAATTCGGATCTAACTGACGATTTTCTTTTTTATAATGGAACCAGAATCTGGTTATTTGCTAGCAAAATCTTGCATTATCTGAGACAGCGTATAGCTTATGCTCACGCAGCGGTGAAAAACCTTTCGAACGCGGATTTTTTAAATTACACATCCGTCTGTTCTTGCATATCCCGGCTACAATGAGCACATCATCACGAGTTATCTGGACGCGAATTTTTGTACAAATCTTAAAAGATTTGTAGCGCATCTGTAAAACGAACCAGAGGCATTCCTTATATTACGTGGAATAACGCCATTATAAAAGTATATCACTTAAGGTGGTCACTGCAGAATAGAGGAATGTTCCACTCAAGCATTGTGATCCGATAAAGTCCGTTTGCATTCTATCCATTGATTCGGTCCATCGATGAAGATATGTTTTCTTTTCCATGTTTATAATTGTGACATCTTTTCTTGGTATCGGCGTTTGAATTGGTAAAGGTGCAGAATTATAAATTGCTGAAGGCATGTACCATCCTCCACTCCCCTGTGATGTTTAGCACATGTTAAGGTCGGGGACATAATTAGGGAGGTCGACCTCTCATGTGGACAAATGCTAGGCGAGCTACAAAATTTTGTTGGTCTCTGGTACTTGATCCCTAGGCAGCGATCATTCTTTCATGCCAAAGTAGTACAAGCCCGGTTTCAGGTTAATTTTGTAACGAGTACCAAATTTTTAAGGTAACTATTTTAAAGCTCCTTTTATGAATACATCTACTATTTTCAAAATCATCGTATTTAAAATTTGCCCTAAATAATCCACTTACTAAGACGTTTATAGCTTATTCCAATGTTTATCATCATGGCCTCTCTCCTTCATTCCTAACCTACTTAAACTTTTTATAATATCGGGATAGACCATTGCCAATATGATATAAATGGCGTACTCATATTCCCCGACAGTACTCAGATCACGCTAAAATTCTATTGGTTCAGCGAAGGTAACTGGTGACCTCTGAAGTCAAATTCGGAGGAGCGATCGGATAGGTGTATGACTACTTATTCTTGATCGGTCATTCTATTAGAACATGAAATGTCTCTGTTATCTCATGTATTTTGATTTTATAGTAAAATGGGGACAAATTCCTTCGAATCTAGAATGTTAGGCCTTTCCAAATCTGTAATGACATCCGATGGCAAACGGTTCCGTAATGATCTGGGTTTTGCATACTAAGAGAACAACCATGCTTCGGTACGATGAACCTATTCGAGTGGTGGGCCTTCGACACTCCCTTCGTTGTTTTGCATTTGCCAAAACGTTGCTTCGCAATAATATCCTTAGTCAAATTGCGATCTTGTGCATTCGTGCGATCGACCTAACCACACATAAGGCCATCACAGTCATGTGTAGTAAATCATTTGCTGGTGAAAGTCGATAGACGTTCAGTGCGAAGACCGTATGATGATTACGCGGCAGGCGTATCGTCACTTCTTCGACACAATGTTACTATTGGATTTTACATTTTATGTTGTAGTCAACCAGAGAGAAAAAGTATTTGCATAAAGGTCCATGACGATGAATTTATCGTCATGCTTAAGTATGTTAGTGAGCAAGTTATTTGATACGACAAGCATTATAATTTTTATTGCCGTTGCACCCCCCACCCTCGCGAGTGGAACTGTCTTCCTCGTTGGTGGCATCTCGCAATTAATAAATTTATATTTCCTTTCATTACGCGACTGGCCTCGTAAAAGTGATTTGACGCCTTACAATTGACAAGTTATCTTTCGACAATTTATTTGCGATTATGAATGCTTATGTAATGAGAGGGGAGACCTCATTACCAGGGTAGCTACACACTTTGCATGAGTATTGGGAGCAACTGTCGTCAAGAGGTCGATAAATTTGCTTGACGTTGCTAAAATAGTAGAGGTTTCCCCGAATATAATGACCCTGATGATTTTTAAACAATTCTATAGTTGTTGCGTTATTGCAACAGCGTCGGACCCACGCCTCGGACCCTCTTTGACCGTCTAACGGTAACTGTTCCTGCTGTACGTGGTACGGCGTTTAAGGCATTGCGTTTGTATGCACAATGCTCCAGCCTTTCACCTATTTCATGTCTGCAAATAATTATTAATGGTAGCGCAAGCGATCTCACTCTCAGTTTATAAGAAATCCTTCGGTTCTGGGTCTCCATTTTCTTTTTCATCTTGACAAACAATAGGAACTTGAATCACTGTAAACAAAGTTTACGTTAAATTCTTCCTGTTCCGCAATTCTTATTATCTCTTCTTGGGTATAATCCTAACGCAAATATATTGGTCATGCCTTAACCGTCTATAAGACCCTGCGAATTGGCCGTGATGCAAAGCGTGAGGGTGACGTATGTACTTAATGTACAATTGCATATCATTTTGTCTAGGTTGATATGTAGGTGTTCAGAGAGGATTCACTGAACTCAGCTCGTAAAAATAGCTTTAATGTTTGGCTAGGTAGTTGCTTAAAGAATTTTTAACGATCGAAGACTAAAAAATGGTGATGTGTCTTGAAGACCAAGGCCCAATCCAACTCACTTCATGCCCTATTAATTGAGTAAATGCGACCTGCAATTGCCTGTTGACAATGTGACGGGCCGTTATGGCGTCATCTGATTCTACAAAACACCTAAACAGGAGATTGTTTCTTAGTTGCTTTTTATATTTGGAGATGTCTGTATATATCATGGGTTGATGTGTGTGTGTTGGACCGGTTGCAGCATCCTGTTTCTGCCTTTACGGATTTATCTGCCAAGCGCTCTGTTCTCTCAAGAGATCTGTATGTTGAAAATCTTGTTGCTGAATTCAGACTACCTTATTCATTAGGCCCTAAATTTATGTGAAGAGCTTTTGGAGAAGGTGTCGTGTTGCCCGTCTGGACATAATGATTTATGTCGCACGAACCTTCACACCACCCTGTGTGATCTGAAAGTACTGTGACTCAGTTTGAACTCCTCAGAGATTCCGCACACTTCATTACACTTCGAAGATTTTTGGCCTAGGTGGCCTCCAGCCCACCTAACTATCACACACTGAAGTGCGGGTTGGCGGGACAGCCACCTATTGAATGGGTGCTCGTCCCAATTTTAGTCTATCTCCGGCGCCCTGAAATCAAACTCCCCACCAGAGTATCGATCCAAGTACCTCCCGATCTTAGTTTAAGTGGTCTACCATTCGGCCACTGGGGTCGGTACGTCTGGACACAGAGCGTACAGAATTGCGCCAATGGCATCTTTATCTATCGTCAAACTTAATCGTTCTATGAAAATTCCATTCAATTTAATAAATAATGGTAGGTCTCGTGAATTTGACGAAAGTTTCCGCTTTTTCATGCAAAATACTAAATATTTTGAAACGTACTACAAGCTGCTTGCACTGAACACGTTGTAAGTAGGTGTCTAAATTTTGCGATTACGTGTCGTGCAGAGGATAACATCGATACCAACAATGATGTAATGTAGAGCTGTAGATGGTATTGTTAATCTCCTGTTAAATAACCTTTCTATCTTCCTTTATTATATCTTAGGGTGGCGATAAGGGTTTGACACCCCTAACCAGAATTATTTATTCCCTCACACTCATGATGCTGTGATTGATTTAATAAAAGGAAAGTGTAGAAAACTCCCTCATAAATATTGTTGAACGGTAAACTAAATTGCTTGTCCATTCGCTATACTTATGCGATACTTAGGGAGGAAACTCCCTCAAGGCCGCGATGACTTCGCTAGGATCCAGTGCCAGTTGTTTATTTTGGTAGCAGATAACCAAGTATTACTTGCCCAGTGGTGCATCTGGGTAGATTTGAGGTTTTTCTTGGGCCTCAAGCCCCGAACCCGGAAAGCTGCGTACGTCGACTAAGAGGTGAAGGCCAGAAATATTACGCTACAATGGGTCACTGAGACTACCGAAATGGTAGTTGAAATTCTAGTCAAATGCCTGCTGGTCACTGAAATAAATTGCTATTAGAGTAAAAACCATTCATTCGGCTTTAAGTGCACATCAGAAGCTAATTTGCGACTTGATCAACGCACTTGTGCAATAGCAATGGTATGGTTTTTCCTTTGTAAAGCATGAGTTCTTATCCCAACAGAATGAAAAAGCGATGAGATTGAATATAACATAATGATAGATAAAACGAATTGTTAATTGGTATAATTAATTGTAGTGGCAAGTTTATATTTAAAGATAGCTACCCCTCGCTCAGACTAGCAATTTACAGGACATCCATTCAAATTTACAAGTACACGTCATCGGGTACAGCAGATGCTATGAAAAGGTGATTACTGATTCTCTGCTACAATAAAGTCATTTGATTCTAAATGTGCATTGATAATTGCGTAGCATGTGGACAAAAGTGTTCGGTATCATTCCATATCTAAAACATTTGTTTAAGATTCATTGCATTTCTTCTTTACGTCTTATCAGAGCATCTTAAGTGTGAATAAGTGGGTATATTTTGCAAGGAAGGTAGATGTCCAATGTCTCCCTGTACCTAAAAACAAAAAATTGTTGTGACGATTTGATGACCACATATTGTATTATTCTGTGTGTCAATGTTTTATCGGTCGATAACAATCATATATATGATCAATCAACAAGTAGTAATTCTGTATCACAATTTTCTTGTTAAGTTAATATTGTAAAAATTTGATGCTTGTCTAACCATTAAATTCCTCATCAATATTACCGTATGTTGCATTTATGTATCGTAGGCACCCGATACATTATCTTCAACCCCCGATGCATTTGTAGTACTGTATAGTTATTATACTACGCGTGTTCTGCGCGATCTACTCAAACCAAGGTAGCTAGATTGCCAGCTGTGCAGCCTCGACCGAAGTCAATAGACTCCATCACAATCAGGATGATGAATAAGGTGACGACGACTGCAAGCTACCATTATAAGGCTATTTCTCGAGGTTCTCTTTATATGGGGATAATTAACGCACGCATCCTGGTCCCCACTGATACCCTATGGAGAAACTTAGATTCGGTGGAAGCTTCAAGAAATTGGTTCTGCTTTGATATCCTTTCGTTAATAAATCTCTCAAAAGCGGTTAAACAGCTACTTCTTTCGCAGCTATTGAAATGGGGCACCCTCAAGCTTGTACTGATGACAGTACAAGCTACTTATTCCGATGACAGAATGAGGCGGTGCCACGTAACTTCACGTACATTCGTACGTGCAGAGGAAGACGGTAAGGAGAAGCGAGTACTTGGTTAAAGTAAAAAGTAGAACTGTATTTATAATAGTTAATGTCTGCAATAAATCACTATTTATCTTCATCTAACAATGTCTAAATACAAATGTGTAAATCAGTTATCTGCTCACCACTCATTGCGTGCGTCTGTCGTGGCGCGTCTTCGTTGGTTGATATAATGGCTTATATCAACCAATCAGGAACTACTCGTAAGTGCTACAGAATATTGTCCTTATGACAATATTCCGAGAATATAACTCTTATAGTTATATTCTATTCACAATTTCTAATAAATTGTATTTTAACGATTTACCCCGTTACATCACCCCCCTTAACCATCAGTCACTTTAGTGACTGATAGACTAAATGGATACTCGTCCTAAATCATTTGGGACAGGGTTTGCACTTGTTGGTCCGGGTCCACTTTCCAGCAATTCATCGCATGGTTAAAAGCCCTTGCGGTGCACGAGCAAGGCCGCCGAGAGCGCGTCTGCATGTCTCTGTGCAGACGCCGAAGCAGAAACCGCAGCAACAGATGTGTCCTCTGTTGCTAAAGCGTCTCAGTCTGTATCAACTGGTGATGCAGGCCCTCATCCTGAAGACACTCGTGTCTTCACAGAGTATGAGCTCGGTGTCTCGTACTCTCCTGATACGAAAGACGGATCCGTATCGACGGCGATTGACTCTAAGCCGCCTGCCAAGCGTGGCATGGATGATGCTTTGCGTCGCAGCATCTTTGGTTCATCTGCTGAATCAGATGAACCATCGCCGAAGCGAAGGCGCTCGAGGTCACGAGACTCGGGCGCTAACAGTGGTGTCGGTTCTCCTATTGACACCACTTCACAGTAAGGGGTCATTACTTCTGTCGGCACATCGCAGGAAGAGCGGGACCGCAATGTCTTGCGTCTCACTCCCGAAATGAATACATGGCTGCCTCCAAAGTCGGTCATGGATCGCTTGTCGGCGACGACGAGTGATCGTTATCGAACACGATTGTTCGATTCGTCAAGGATCCATCACCTTGACCCCAGTTCGAAAAGCTATCGCGCTGAACATGAATTCTTCATCGATGCTTTCTTTAGACATCGATGGTACAGTGGGAATCACAAACGTGATGGTCCCTCACTACTTCAGGCGTGGAACGCCTACATCCATAACCTCGAGGATGTAGGTCGTGACGCTTGGAACGACAAACTTATCAAAGCTCGTGATAAGTTTGAAAAGCGAACCCCGACAGGTGCACGCTACAAGCTGCATCGTCTGTCAAGGGAGAAAGGATTACCCTGCCTTTCTTGGGGAGACTCGTGCCCATGTTGTGTGAACAACTCTGCACGAGCACCTAAGGAGGTTTACCTCCTTACCAGCCCGTGGTGGCGCGTACGTGTCTCTACTGAGATGTACGAAGGGATTGACAACCTGAAATCCTTTTACGAACGTGCCGGGAAGACTTTCTCCGGCGGTCCTTCTGCGGCACAGGATGTGCCGCGTCGTACTGCTCAACCAGACCCAGTACGTCAACTATCAGTTGGGAGCGGGGCTCCCAAGTATCCCAGGACGGAGGATAGTCGCGCCACCGGACAAGATAACTCGTCCGACGTCCGTTCACGTCGCGGTGGTTCAACAGCTGCTCAACCAGATAGCGCTGGCCACCGCGAGAGTCCTCTAATGCAGGTGGAGGAGGAGGAAAGACGCTCTCCACACGATCATTGGGATCCGTGTGTTTCCGAGATCTTCTTTGATCGCGTAACGCAAGGGTTACGCAACGATCTTGAACATGAGCGGGACAGGCGTCTCCAAATGGCGGACACTGTCTCGAAGCATCGAGCTGAGTTCGCCTATGCTCAGCTTGAGAACGAGAGATCTCTGACATCTCTTCGTGACGAGTTAAGGGTAGCTCGTGGGATTGCTGATCGGTCTCGGGATGAAATAACCGCTCTTCAGACCCTTGTCGATGCCCACCATCGGGAGCACAAGGCTCTCTGCGAGATGCTTGAGCGCAAGGGCGTTCTTCATCGGAAGAAGCAGCGTACTGATGGTACGGCTTAAGCCGACCAACGTAAAACGTGGGATGCGTTCGCATCTTACGTGGCAGTTCGATCGTGTACGCGTTGCCTAGGCGAAGCAATACACGAAATGAGCCGATGTACTTGGGTAGTAGTAAACTACTACCCAAGCTTTTCACTACGTGCTTTGGTAGATTAACCGTAGACAGTAGGACTAAGTCACCTTTATTAAATAAGAGAGTATTTGCCATTCCATTTTTGTCTGCGTTTTGCTTATCCACTGCTTCGGCGATGGAGTCTTGCACAAAACGGACTACCGTTTCACGAACCAGTATGAACTCATCTGCTGACTCGTTAGCCTCAGTGCGCTGTGAGTGCATGCAGCGACATCAATCTTTTTTCAGTGAGGGCTTCCTCGCTCTCAATGGCATCATCTTCTTCGATATCGATGTTGTCTACATCGGCATCAAACGCAATGACCTCTTCGTCAGAGCGTGATGAGCGTGAACCAAATCGGTTTTTGCTCGCGCGAGTCCCTCCCACCCTTTAAACAAGAGTTACACTCTAGTAAGGTGGGTACACGCGGATGGCGCAAGCCATTCACGCAAAACGGTGTATGTGTCGTGGACGCATGCATCGAGTTGTTAATGGCAAACTCTACCATTGGCAAGAACTCACTCCAACTCTTTATGGAGTTCACGTATCCTCGAAGTATCTCTTCGAGGACTCAATTGGCACGTTCCGTCCGACCATCTGACTCGGGATGATCAGATGTCGACATCTTCAAGCGCGTTCCGAGTGATTTGAACACGGAACGCCAGAAATCAGCAGTGAAGCGTGGACATCTGTCTGATACGAATTCAAGGGGTAACCCACGAAGTCGGAATATGATGTCAATAAAGACACAAGCACAGCCACTAACCGTGATTGTCTCGGGTACAGCCACAAGGTGTACCATTTTGCTGAATCTGTCAACAAATGCTAGAATACCCGTATTCTTGCGTGCGTCTTTGGGTAACCCGAAGACGAAATCCATTGAGATGGATTCCCAGCACTCTGCCAAAACTGGTAGAGGCTGTAAAGGTGCACGCAGTGAAGGACTTGACTTCACTCGTTGGCAGACTTCGCATGCGCGAACATACTTTCGCACAAACTGGTACTGGCGGGGCCAGTAAAAGTCTCGACTTACCGTGAGATATGTTTTCTCTCGGCCACGATGTCCTCCTATAGGAGCATCGTGATACTCGAACATGATCCGCAAACGCAGATCAGTATCATCTGGAATGACAACACGTGGTGTGTCACCAGAAACGGCTGTATAATACAGTAAACCGTTGCGAGTAGTGTATCGATCTGATGCAGATTGATACGCAGACGACAATCGTTCAACGATTATCGGGATGGTTGGGAGAGATGTGTCAAAAACTTCACAATCTCACCATCTTGGGCGTATGCCCGCCTCACATCATCATACAACGTTGTAGATGGGACTGAGGACGTCGTAACCGCAACAGTGACTGTCTCACTGTTGGGTTTCACGACTGGTTCAAAGTCGGGACGACGTGAGAGTGCATCAGCGACGACATTAAGTCGTCCTGGTTTGTACTCGACCTTAAAGTTGTATTCTGCGAAGAATGACAACCACCGCGCCATTCGTTGTGAAAGGTGCGGGTTGTTCACTGCCGTGCGTAATGACGCATGGTCAGTGTGAACAATGAAGGGTCTATCTCCTAATAGATAGACTCTGAACTTCGCGAGTGCATACTTCATGGCAAGGAGTTCCTTGTGATGCACTGGATAGTTCCGCTCAGCTGGTTGCAGCTGACACGACTGATAGCAGACGACGCGTTCAACGCCTTCAACATCGTACTGCATTAATGCACAGCCGATTGCGAAATCGCTGGCATCACAGACCACATGAAATGGCCTGTCCTGATCGGCTATTGCCAGGACTGGGGATTGTATAAAGCTCTGCTTGATACCATCAAAGGAGCGCTGACATTCAGCGTTCCATAACCACCTCTCGTTCTTTTTCAACAAACGAGAGAGGTGCACAGTCATCTCGGCGTAATTGCGTGAATACTTATGCAAATACGCCGCTAGCCCAATGAATTTTCGAAGACCTTTGACATCAACCGGCACAGGCCAGTCGGTGATCGCCTTGATCTTTTCGGGATCAGGACGTACACTGTTCTGACCAACGATGCACCCAAAAAGTGGTATTTCGCTTGCTGCAAATATACACTTCTTGAGGTTTGCATACAATTGATGCTTTCGCATGATTGTAAGAACCTGTCGGACGTGGTACCTGTGAACCTCAACGTCCGACTTTCCATCCATAGCTCGACTATGGAGGAATACATCATCGAAATAACTCGGCGTGAATACTCGTACTGATCTCAATAGATAAGATACACATCTGTTGAACGTGGCAGGGGTATTACTAAGCCCTTGTGGCATTACTAGCCATTCCCAGAGCATGCCGCTGGGCGTGCGTACTGCGGTATAGGGTATGTCCCATTCTCGCATAAGGAAATGATAAAATTCATCCATCATATCCATGGACGAAAAAATGGTACTTTTTGCCATACCATCAATCAGGACGTCCTTCCTTGGTATAGGCGTCTGAGCCGGTACCGTTGCAGCATTCAACTTGTTGAATGCATGCACTATCCGCCACCCTCCTGTTGCTTTCGCACACAGAAAGTCGGGGACCTATGTGGGGAAGTTGATTCCCTCACATGGCCCTCAGCTAAACTATCGCCAAAGAACTTGTCGATCGCAAGTACTTGTTCACGTGGCAGTGGCCACTGCTTCATGACACAGTACTTCGAGCCTGGTTTAAGCTCGACCTCGTGTCGAGTACCTTAATCCTTCGGTAATTCGCACGGAACAGTTTCAGGGAATACATCCTTGAATTCAACCAAATCTTCATAGAGAGGATTTTCTTGAGCGATTCCCACGATTGGTAGCCATATCGCTCAATTCGTGTCTTTTCATCTAGGACACTCTCGTCCATAAATGAACTACTGAGAACTCTCTCGTTCTCAGTAAACACTGTTGCTGATCTTGTGTCGGCTACACACTCGTCGTCAGCGACGAGTACGCAGATCTGCTTGACTTTGCCACTACGCAGATCACGCAAGAACCTTTTATGTTCGAGCGTTGGCAACTGAGTGATCTCCGAAGTCAACTTCGGAGGCGCAATCAGATCAAGTGTATAAGCGCCTACACTTGATCCGTTATTGACTATGACATTCAATATCTCTGTCATTTCCTGGGGACTTATTCCCTCAGGCCTCGAAGGACTTATTCCTTCGGCTTCCCGGGGACTTATTCCCGCGGGTTTCGGGAACTTATTTCCGCCTTATTTGTAATCTTGGGACTTATTCCCTTTACTTCCTCTAGCTGTGGTCGCGCAACCACAGCGAGATCCTCTACGAAAGACTCTCCATTTGATCTAGGATTATCGTTTCGCTTAACCTGAGCGATCGGTTGTTTATCTTCTAGATGTTCCCTACCAGGGATACATCTTTGTCCCGGTCCACTCGACTTATTCGAGTGATGGACCATCGGCGCAGCCTGTGTTTCCTCACAGCCACCGGAACTTTGCTCCGAAGTGTAACCGTTTGTTACACTAAGGTTTTGTGCAGTCGTACTAACGACCGTACCACAAGTGAGGCCATCGCACTCACTCGTAGTACATCCACACGCTTGTGGACACTCCAAAACGTTCATCAGATGGCCATCTGATGAACAAGCGGCAGGCATCGTTACTGTTCGATGTTGCCAGTTTACCCGTGGTTCGTACCTTCTGAGCCACGGTATTCCAAGGGTGACATCAAATTTGTCATCCAAATCCAATACGATAAAGTCATCGTCATATTGGTTATCTTCTAGCGTATAGTGGATCTTCACTATACGCTTCATGACGGTTACGGATGTGCCTGTCGCAAGACGTACCGTCATCCTCGTAGAAGGTGTGTCACATTCACTGAACTTAAAGTGACTATCTTCTAGCTATCGGCGTTGCACAAAAATTGTTGGACGCCCCACAATCGACTAGAGCTCGAAGGGACAACTTATTCGTCACTTCGAGTTTCAAGGTAATGAGTGAGATCTCATTACCTAGAGCAGCAACGCACAACGTTTGTGTGTTGGGAGCAACCTTCATCAAGAGGCCTATAACTTCTCTTGACGTTGCTGGACCAGTAGGGTGCTCCGCACCTACTGATCCTGTCCGTTTTTTGACGGTCCATCCCGTCGTTGCGTCTTTGCGCCAACAGCGGACCCTCGTCCCTGCCCCTTTCTCATGGGTGGACGGTCACTACGCCCAGTGTCGCGAGACACTGGACGAGGGGCACTACACTCGTAAGCGTAGTGTCCTGTCTTTTGACATCTATTGCATTTCTGCAACTTCTTGTAGTCTGTAGAGCGAGCCTTCTCGCTCTCTACATAACCGAGTTCCATCGGCTCTGGACCTCCGCTGTCACATCGCCTCGGTTGACGATATGATGTCGAGCTGGCGCGAGACTGTCTCAGACTGAAGTCTTCCTGCTCCGCAATGGAAATGGCTTGTTCTAGTGAATCTAGTTCAAGCCGGAACAGGTGAGTCTTGACGGGACCATCCGCAATACCCTGCATGAACACCGAAACCAACGTGTGTTCATCAACCGGATTGGAACTTATACAACTCGTAAGATGTCGTATATGTTGCGCGTAAGCGTTCACATCACGCTTACCTTTCTTGAGCTTCAAGAGTTCAGTTCGAGCTCTGAACTCAGCTCTAGGCGGTTCAAACGTTTGTCTGAGCCGCGACTTGAAGACTTCCAACGACCCAAACGCATATGGGTCGTGCAACTTGAGCCCCAGTGCCCAAGTCTTGGCACGTCCTGCCAGATTTGATTGAGCAAATGCAACTTGCATATCCCCGTCGTCGATGCGACGCGCCTTTATGGCGTCATCCATTCAACGAACCATCTCAAGAGGGAGTCCTCTTCGACTCCCCTACACTTGGAGATGTCAATGTTCAAGGTCTCGGGTCGACGCGAATGCATCGACCCACCAGCAGCAGCCTGCTGCTGTCTCAACAGTTCAAACTGTTGAGCACCCTGTTCTCTCAACAACTCTGCTTGTTGAGAACCTTGTTGGTGAAGCAAGGCTACTTTCTCTCGTTCTGCGTCAAGTTCATTTTATATGAACTTGGCGATAGTAGCATGTTGGGCATCTCTATTGAGAGCCTCTAGCATGACGCTAACAGCATGGATGCCCATGGTTGAACCCATCCGTTCAACCGCATCCCATTCGACATCGCTTAAATGGGAGTAGCCGTCACGCGTAGCGTAAAAGCTTTGGTCATCTTCATCATTTAACATATTCCTGTTAGATGTGAACGTGGTCCTTGGACGGACTACGAAGTGCTACCAGGTGTAACGGGGCACCCTGAAGCTTGTACTGATGACAGTACAAGCTACTTATTCTGACGACAGAATAAGTCGCTGCCGCGTAACCTCACGTACACTGGTACGTGCAGAGGAAGACGGTAAGGAGAAGCGAGTATTTGGTTAAAGTAAAAAGTAGAACTGTATTTATAATAGTTAATGTCTGCAATAAATCACTATTTATCTTCATCTAACTATGTCTAAATACAAATGTGTAAATCAGTTATCTGCTCACCACTCATTGCGTGCGTCTGTCGTGGCGCGTCTTCGTTGGTTGATATAATGGCTTATATCAACCAATCAGGAACTACTCGTAAGTGCTACAGAATATTGTCCTTATGACAATATTCTGAGAATATAACTCTTATAGTTATATTCTATTAACAATTTCTAATAAATTGTATTTTAACGATTCACCCCGTTACTGCACCAGTCAGCCCCTACAAACCGATAAGATACTCTACATCTCTTTCAGTGGGATATCATCCGTGTGTCTAAGACACAGGGTACCAGGTACCCGACTACGTGTGTCCCCTTTGCCTATGACCTCTGTCTTTTGCACCTATGCTTATGTCAGCATCTATGTAAGCTTGTAGTTAGGCTTGAATTGAAATTGAACGCGTCTGCTGTGCACTATAAAGACCCCTACATTACTGAATCTCGCGATCGAAACGGTAAGCATGAAAGATGGCCGCTGACGGCGTAATATGTCAGTCGATGTATCGATTTAAAGACTGCATTCGCTGGCACAACATTCCGGGTGCACTGACGCCTTCGCCAGTTTGGCGTGCATGCTATACTCAACTATGTCGGAAAATATTGCTACAACATTGTTAACTTTTAACAACAAGTTTACATTAACGAAGTGACGTGAAAAAATAATACGAAATCGACTGTGGTTAGCTGTTTCATACCTCCTTTCTGCCACTGCATCCTTTACGTCGTCTATAACGAATAGTATTCATTTGGGATCGTCACGAGCATGAAGCTACTACAGATCCCATCGCTGTTGACTCTGTAGTATTTTATGAAAAAATGCTCTTGACCGTCCACGGGCCTGCTGCGTTCACTTAACGTGCATACAGACACGTGGCACCAAAGATCATGTGGTGACTAGTCTGCTTTATCCTTCGTCAGGCCTTGCGCGCTTTCGCTCGAAGCCTCTCACTCTTTCGCTGCGTGTGCACGTGAAGATCCAATTGCACTTCATTTGTGAGTTCAGTGAACGTCGAGCACTCGAATGTGAGAAAGAAGAACGTCAGGATGTACTCGGCCACACTGATTATGCCGAACAGCAGTACGGCTGCCCAAGACCACCTTGACACCATGATCGACATCACATGGGTCACACATACCGCAAGTGCTGCTGCGAAGAAGGCCACAGCACGCCAAAGCCGAGTTCGTCGAGCCATAATCGCCCCGTTGCGACCAACGAGCAACATATTCAGTACCTCTCGAAGGCACGCGACATCTGCTGCAGCCTTTTCCTCCTCGCTCTGATCTTGCTCTTGTTTGTCACAGTAAGAGCATGTTGTAGTCGGACAAGAATGAGCGACTACTGTCGCCTTCAGAGATCCTTTTCCGTCCAAGGGTAGCACCTCAGCGTTCACCGCCTTTCGTTCACAAATGTGTGGTCGTGCTTCACTAAACACAAACTCGGCACTGACTCCAAAATGGTCCGACAAGGGCGTCGTGTCCCCTCTAGCATCAATGAAAAATTCCTTAAAGATACTGCTTTTCACCAAGTGCCAATTCGACTCGCGCTCGTGCTGTCGATTGATCCTATACATGACGTAATCCATCCGCATTGGATGTTCACCATGTGAGTACTTGTTGTCAGGCGACGCAAACGTTAATCCATTTTCATCATCGTTCGTGTCGGTATACGCGTCTCGAAGACACAGCAACTGTCGCGGCACTTTTAGCTCCAAACAGTCCGGCGACGAATTAAAATCGCCACATACAATCGTCAAGTCGCTGCGACTTGTCGCCAAGATAAACTGCGTAAGTTCGTAGCTCTGACCGACTCGATGCGATTGATAGAAATCACCTGGCCCCGGTTCTCCTCGACTATTGTAGTTGGCCAGCAAATGCGTCGCGTACACATCAATTTGTCCTGCAGGGGTTTCGACCCGGAGCAAACCCACACCTTTATTCGCAATAAAGTCCGACTCGTGGAGGGCGTACGGCCGTCCGCTGAGCCCAAAAGAGTGATAAAGAGCACTTGAGACGGGAAACGTCGACAAGACCAACAGTCCCGTGCCAAATGAGTCGGCACCCATTGGAAATGGAAACCCCACAGCGGAATTAAAGTAGTGGTAGTAATGGAATCCATTCTTCTGAGCTTTAGCAATGATCAAGTTCCGTTCGCGAACGTGCCAGATTTCCTGCAGCACAACCAGGTCATAGGCATTAGAAATAGCATTGGCGATATTCACGGCGCGCTCCGTGCACTTGGGGGCTACAGGCAAACCTGGATGGACATTACAGAGCGAGCATTCCTATCACGTTTCTATCACTTTTTTCTAATTGCAAAAGCCAAGCACAGAGGAAAAACACGGACCCCAGGCGTTGAGGCTGAGCACGCGGAGCTTCACTTGCTGCTTATCTTGATCGGTCCAGTGCGGCCACAGCGCTCGACACGGCGAGGGAGTTGCGACAGGGTCGAGCTTGAGCCACTCCAGTAGCACGCGCTGCAGGACGTGCTCCTGCATTTCTATCGAGCGAGGTAGAAATTAGACTCACGTAAGACACAGCAAGTTCGACACTAAAGTGAAAGTGACGACAACGATTTGAACAAACAGCGTGGAAAAGACACACGGACAATCCAGAATTCGACAGATCCCTATGTATTCTTCGATGTTGTGGTTCGTCAATTCGATCGGATCAGTCGTTACAACTCTGTGATTTGATAAAAAATCAATAACACGACATTGTCGTCGGTCAACGGCCTGTCTCTTCCTGGATTTGATACAATTGTCGTCGTCAGTCGGTCAGTCAATGAATATCAAAGTCTCGTCGTCAGTTGGTCAGGTACTTATTGCCGGTCTGTTGACACATCGGCTGATGAGTCGACACTCAGCGACAAAAAAAACCACGAGGCAAAAAGTGGTACGCTTTTGTACCTTGTAAGACCTCGGCCATGTACCCGAATTTCATCGTGGTAATTAGTTGAAACAGGATGGATTGACGCGGTAGCTGAGATGATAACAAGTACACACGTTTGACAGATTGAGGATTACATGTAGGTCGGCTTCAACTTGGATTCAAGACTCTACTTTATTGAAACACTAGCTCGATATGGAATTCATCTTCCTGAAGTCGTTACGAAGAAACGTATCAAATAAACGTTGCAGCTCTGGATGCACAACCCAAGACATTTGACCGTAGGATTGTAGACGTCAGCGCTACTTCCAACAACTGTTCTACATGTCCTAAGAGCTGTTGCCCTGTGGCAGCACCGCAATTACATTGTAGCAACGTTTGGTTCATTGTGAAAGGCAATTCTTGTCATTAGACGCAGCAATCATTTGTCTTGCACTAATTCCTTTAGATAAAATGGAGTGGGTGAGTATGAGCTGCAAGAGCGGCATTGGTATATGAACTACGCAATCACGTCAGCTGGGCAAAAAGTCTCCACAGAGTACTTGCAATGTATATGTAATCTTGCGTCCAGAAAGCAATTCTAGCACTAGTTGGAAGGAAATAGCCAACGGAGAATTATCCGTTATAATTGCGACAGCTTTTTATGCAAAAGCGGGGACGATTACGGCCAAAAGAAGCGATGCTCCAGCAACCTCACTTAACACTGCACATAAATACTAAATGTCGTGCAGCCATCTATGATGCGTCAACATGTGGTACAATGCATCGGTCGTTAGGTGCTACCGTGACTATCAATGAGACAAGAGTGTTCCGATCTCTTCGATCATTAACAGCTGAAAGACAAATAATTACGCTGCCGTTTAAAATAATGAGGCAAGTCATTGTATCACTTTCAATCAGACTTTCAGATGACAACAACACGCTCAGCAATTCGAATTTGTCTTTAATAAATCGGCTGATTCGCTGCGGTAGCTGGCGCGTATCTAAAGGCACCAAATAGACATCTGGTCTCTTGAGATCATTGCAAGCCAGGAGGGGGAAGCTATCACTAACTGTGCGCAAGGTTGAATGCCATACTTTTAGAACGTACTTATCTGTGTCTGTTCTTTTTGTTAAAAAATAACCCGGTTAGGTGTACCTCACACCTACTAAGTGCAATGTAGCCTGTCCTCTTTAGAAACGTTGCAAATGAGACTCATTATAGCACACGTTTTAAACAAATGTTAGATTTGAGAAAGAACATTATATACTGGAAAACGTTAGTCACCCCCCCAAGTTTTCGTTCACCACCACCCCTACCAATTTAAGATAGGAGAGCAAGCTCTGGGGCGCTCCCTTTGATAAAAGTACATCAGTTAGGAGAACTGAATCATGTTAAAAAGCACTATACAGCAGCAGTCACTGAAGAATGTGTATGATGCTGTAAATGTCTCTACTAACCAGTACAGTAAACTTAAGCAACGCGATCGGCCTTTGCTTATTGCTGATGGCGTCGAGCATTTGCTTACATGATCGTGTTCTCCTTTAATTAATTTTATGCCAATCACGTCCATGCTTTTAAATAGTGACCTAGCCAAGGGTGACTTCGAACATACATTTACCTATTCGGGAGAAAGGCTAGATCGCACTTAGTAGGTGTAACGTACACCTAACCATGTTTTGTGCAGACACTAAGCCACACACAGATAAGTGCGTTCTATAAGATCGGCAATCAACCTTGCGCACAGTCACAGATAGCTTCACCCTTCGGACCCGCAATGACCGTGATTTACTCGATTTACGCCTTCTGATTGGCAGGATTGAGAATATCACCGAGCTCAGAAGTAATTTACAATTTTATTTACAAATGATAAAAAACCAAATCTGAATTTTATATACATGTCTTTAAGTCGGGACATGAAGTAGCACTTGAGTCGAGTGGAGCGCTTGTTCCGCCGAAAAGGCGTGATGTGATGTACTTGCATGTCTTCTCTGTGCATAAAGCTTCGTGCAAGGCGTCCGATCCAACTTTTATTGGATAGTGCATTGATAAGCGAGCAAATTATGGTAACAAGGGGGTTTGATAGGCGCGACCTGATTACTGTTAGGTGTCCTGGCAAAAAGTACGACTTTATGCTGTTTTGTTGAGTGCTCAGAGATCGACCTAAAAAGTTCAAGCGTGTCGACTTCGAAATCGGCAAGTTGGTATTCAGAGCAACCAACAGTTGCAATCACTTCTACACGATGTACGTATCTTGTTTCAGGCGTGATAAAACTTTTGCGATGCACAACCTCAGTATGCATGTGCGGTAATTTCTTGGTCCACTTAGTGCTCCCAGCGTCAAATATCAAGTATCACGTGGCTTACAAAATTCCTATGGCTGACGATACCGGAGCAAAGTTTGATTCTGCGAGCAACTCGGGCGTTCAGCTTGAATCTATCATTTTCTAATGTCTTCTAGTTGTCGTCGCGGGTGGTAGTTCTTTCTGTTTCTCAGGAGACTGAGCTAGCGCTGGAAACAATTTCTTTAGAAAAGCTTATTGACTGACCTGACCAATCTCGTCAAATGATCCACAATATAGGAAAAGCATGGCTATTTGCAGTGGCTACCGCAACTCTATCCGCTTCCACAGTTGATGATTTGTGCTAGGCTGTTTTACAAATTTGGGTACATCACGATCTCACCATTGATATAGTACAGCGGTGAAGGCCTTCTGGTGCGCGTTAAACCATTAATGAAGAGTCCGCCTTAGAAGACCGTATAATGTGAGTTGAAGCTAGTACCTAGAAAAATACGCCTAGTCGGGGCTGCTTCGGACTCGCCCGACACTATGGACCAAACAGTCTCCGAGCTACACAAAACAAATTGATGGATGCTGTTGCGAATCCTTAGGACGGTACTTGCTTGATGTCGTCATGACTATTTGCTTTTATTTAAAATCGCAAATGTCTCGCGAAGAATGCAAGGATTGAAGAGACATGTTGTAGACTACGAGAATGAAGCTGCGTTTGCTTACTCGCGAAATCTTATTTGATCTTCCTACCACTCAACCAGCTACGGGAGCGTCAAGCTTGAGCAATACGGCAACACACGCTCCAGTCGATTAGCTCAAAAGCTTGCTTCCTTGTAATTTTGGTCTATAAACAACACCGCCGCTATCGATCGCACTATTGCCGTTCTTGCATTTGACAGGCCATTGCTGGGTATAATGTAGTCGCTTATGAATTAATTACCTTACGTCGCCGACATGAAGACATGCATAGAATATCCAAATTCGGGGGAATTATTATTCGAAAAATGGTTTTGTAAATAACTTCTGAGAACGGTAAAGTATTTAATCTTACCAATCAGAAAGGCGTAAATAGTAAAATTTGGGTAAGGAGTAGGTTAATTAACGAAAATCAGGGGGATTACCGTTTCCCTTTGTAGGTTAAACTGTATGCCATTCCACTGGCGTAAATTCCAAGTCCAGCTCAACGATGCCACGCCCACGCACTTTAATCCTAAAGGACTTAAGTTCGGTGTTGAGTAGGCCGAGTCCGATTACGTCGAAAACAACGGCCAGCACAATGCCCTACGTGTCGCATGTAATCACTGCGCTTTGAATGTACCCGCCTTAAGTGAGAACATGAAAATGAACCTGAGGAAGTGCAGAAGCGGCCACACTTGGTATGCTACTTGCATATCGTCGTATCGTCATCTAGTACACCGGAATATTCCAGTCTTTGCACCATGACCTGAAACAGCCCGTCATAACGTTGATCGCCGACCTTCTCGTTGCAAAAGCGTACCCTCTGTGGTCACGCAAGGACAAGGCCAGGCTGAACACACTCTTTTATCGAACGCAATTCATGAGACTGTTACGTCAATCAGTGTTTTTGATTTCCCTTCGTGACAGGCATTCTTCTCCCTCGCCGTCCTTGGAAAACGTCTGCTATCCTCTCATGCCGTTTTCATCCGCTTCTTGATCGAATTATATGTAAATGCAGCTGGCGTTTTAGTACCTGCGCACAGCGGCGGACGTGATCATTGGAATGGTAGGCACGACTGATGTCTTGTCGTCGTCCTGACGAAAAAATTGCGCACACGCCCCGGCCCTGGTTAGTAGAACCTGCCGGCGGAATCAAGAAGGAGTCGGTCGATGAATTGCTGGTAAATTTAAAGGCATCAATCGTCGCATTGCATTACTCAGTTGGTCAGCAAGTCGTGAATGGGCTCATATCGGACTTGTGCAACTAAATGTGTTGTCTGCGACATTTGTTTGTAAAGGAGAATGTGGTCGACTTTTCGTACGAATGCGCCGCCCATCCAATAAACAACCAGGTCGAGTGTTGCTAAAAGTGGAACAGTTGTGATACTTCTCGAACACGCCGAATTCAAGCTAGTGCGGTTTAATACCAGGGTCCATAACGCAAAATCTCATCCATCATCTGCAAGGTCGCTTGGTGTGGCGCTGGTCATGATTTTAAATTCAGCAGCGAAAATAACAAGTATAGCGCCTTCCAACTTTCATGCGGACCGTACCCATGATACCATTGGTATTCCGAAATGAGAAAAGCAGCTCAATATCGATCCGTTGTTCTTGCTGCTCTCTGTCATCGCCGATATCACGCGAAGACATCGGTTCTAAGAAGGCGTCGCCCTCTCCGTTAAACTTTGTAATCCGCTTTGAAATCCCGTCGGCGCGCCGTCCCGACTCGGCGACAATAAGGACCATCTTCTCATGCCCTTTATACATGCTAGACCACTTGAATGGTGTAAATCCTGACTACGACAACGGGGGTGAGCCTGTTACTGAGAGCCTGCTCGACCACTGGAAGCGCGTGTATAGTCCGGTCCACGTGTTGGCGTTCTTCTGCGACCTCTTTTACACAAAGTGCGCCTGAATTCGACTCGCCACCACGGCACCCGGGACGCTCACTCATCAAGCTGTACTTGATCCACCTGCGGGGGCAATGTCGCACGGTTCCGCCCTGATGGCCCTTCGGCACGATGAACTGGACGGCTCTGAAATCCTGGTCCATTTCCTCGAGTTCTGCGTGCATTAAAAGACCGTGTTCAAGATAAACGACCGTGTTCAAGATAAACTTCACGATAAAGATATATCAGACGCGCATGATCTGGAATCAGCTCGAAATACGCTGTAGACTGGTCGCCTTGCGTCTCGGCTGTATTTACTGCGGGCCGGATTTTTTGACCGGCGTCAAGCGCAACATTAGACCGGTAAGCGAGTCCGCACATCGTTGCACAACCTTACTGGAAGCGACAAGGCGAACGTCAAGTTGCGGTGACGTACATCAGTGCGACTTTGCGGTATTTTGCCCTTGAATCGTCAGAGCATGGTAGTACTTCATCGCCGACCTTCGGAACTGAGTTGCCCAGGTTGGAATTGGACTACTTGACAACGAGATGTTACTGATAGTGCGACGCTATAACGGCGATGATGGAGCAGTAAAACTGAATAGGTGACATCTAACCTGTTGATCTACTGCTCGACGACTTTGAGCCAGCAGGAACAGGACCTTTTGGCAATTCAGCTGCGCGATATATAATCACTAAATAACATTCTCCAATCCTATTATTTAGCATTAACGAGGTTGATAATGATTGACATTTGAACAGTGAACGCCTTCCCGGCACCCGTAAAGAACATTCGATTGTATCTCGCTCCTTTTTAAAATGCGTTCCAAAAATGTCAGAAAACGTTTCATCTAAAATTAATTTAAATCATAACGGCCCCACCTCAGAGATCGATAGACCAAATAGTTGTCACTCTTTGGTTTGGTCACTTTTGTGGTGTACGCACGTGATAAACATCGAGCAAAGGTGAATATAATTACGTAAGGAAATGCTGGAAGCTCCTAACCAAGTCTATTTCGCGCTGCCCAAGTATACTGTACGAGGTCAAAACAGACATTACGAGCATCATCCTCATTATTTAATGACTGCTGTTTGATACTGTACTACATTTAAATTAATCTTTGAATTAAAAAGCCGTCTTCAAATTCTAATCCCCTATCTTACGGGTCCCGACCGTCACAATATCTATTTTGTTGGAAAGCATCGCCAAGGTCATCTCTATTACCATCTCCGCAAATTTCGTAACGACACATGCGCGCTGACCTGCCATGAAGCCATAGTATGCTTAACGCGAAATTACTCGCATCTAGTACGCCTCGGTGTTGATCATGCATTGACGTTGGAGCACACGCCCATATCTTGCTGCTGTATATATTGTAATAGAAAGAAAACTTCATAGATTACTCAAATTTAGCATACGTTTCTTCGGCTTGTCCCGTACGTCGTACCGGGTTATGCCACAAATGCTGAGAATAAGTTGGAGCGTCACATTACCTTGGTTAAAGCCTCCAATTGTACATAATCACAAAATTAATTTTACGTCGACATTGAATCTCTACTATTAAACACCTGATTGCGTTTTCCCGAAAACTTTAAAATCGTACAGAGCTCATTGTATCATCAAGCAGGATAATAAAATGTGAGCACATATAGTCATCCGTTATATAATTCCACTACGACACGATGACATGACACGTATGACTACAACATTATCGTCCTGGACATGTATGTCCTCCGAACGTAGTATCTTGACCTCTGGAAACAGTGTGATAAATTCTTTGATCGTTACATCCTATGGCAGCAATCTTCACCGAAAATTCGCTCATGGTCTGCATTTAAAATCGCTGGAAGCTGTTAGGTGAAGCTGTTTTGAAAAAAAGGAAACCCGATTCCACCGAATATTTGGAGTTCTTTTGAGCCGCTACGACCACATCGCGAACATATTTGTAGCCGAACGATTACAAGAGCCGTGTTGCATGTAAACTGAAGAGCTGATTTACATACATCATAAGACGACGTGATCACCGGTGTGAGCGGGACTTTTCTGGAGCGTATGAGGATTAACTCGAGGCATTATTAGAGATAAAAAAACATCGTAAATGACTCACCTCTAACTTCATACTTTAGGAAATGCCATGCTACAAGTAAGTGCCCTAAGCATATGATAACGATTGCAACTTCCCGCAGAGTGCTACTTCCATGACGTTCGTCGCATCTGCTTTAAGATTAAATGACTGGCTGTATTTACGATGATGTAGCTTGAAGTCATCATTAATGATGACTATTACATTATAAAATATTGTGGCTGCAGAACTGCCCCACCGGTCTTAGGACATACGCCGACTTGTGCCATACGTACTTGATAAACCATTTCAGGCAACGACACATAGCAACATAGTGGCTGGACGTCTGGGTAAAGCAAAAAAACTGTGAGTACAAGTATCTTTTTTATTAGCTTTGCGATTACAAGTAGTTGTCACAATCAGCCTCGTGAGCATCAAGATCAATTGAAGACGCTATAGCTCACAGTCTTTCTACACCGGAAAAGCACCATACTGGTAGTACGGAATGAGGCTACAGAAGTAGAACGTAAGTCGCATGCTCACCTAACATGACAGTTCGATTTGATATGCACAGCTCGCAAAATGAAACGAGATATACTGCAGCTATAAGTTATGACCAGCGTAAGTCACTATGTGCATTGGTAGGTATCGTAGATGGAATGACTAAGCTATCTTAGTTTTACCAAACACCGTTTGACTTTTCAATCTTTTAAGCGTTTCGCTTTTAACGATCTATCGCATATGATATGTAGATCGAAAGGGAGCCTGTAGCGTGAGCCAGTAAAAATTCATCTGCTGACTCACCACCTTATTCTACAATTATCCTATTGTAAATTGTATCAACATGAGCTGTCGCTTTACTGATTGCTTCTTTGGACTCGTTAAGCTTGATGCTAATCTACTGAGTATCAGCAACATTTAATCCTCATTACGCATATTTCTTCTACTACATCGAAGTCGATACGATCGACATCGGCATCATACGTAGTGATTTTACGGTCAGTACGAAATGACTTTGAGCTAATTTGGTGTTCGCTTAAAGAATTATGTGTCCACCTTGTCAAAGATTTAATTTTCTTGGAAACGTGGATAGAAACGGATAGTGTAAAATATTCACGTGGAACAGCGTATGCTTTGTCGAAGCATTCACCAAGTTGTGAATGGCAAATTTCACCATTGACAAGAATTCGCTCCGATTCGCAAAATAATATAGAGAATCTTACAGAATCTCTTCGATGAAACAGTTGGCGCGCTTCGTCCGATCATTCGTTCAATAGGGTCAGATGGGGACATATTATAGTTATTATCGAGTCTTTTAATCATAGAGCGACAGAACTAAGCTGCAAATTGCGGATCCACGAGGCAGATCGTACAGACGACACGTTGTGTCGGAAAGGCCACGACCACAACCTGTTGCGTTAATTTTATATAGGTTAAGCGACCAGGTGTACCAACTTGCTGTATCGGTCAAATATAACGAAAATCTCGCATTCTTAAGCATACCAATGGAAAATACGAAGCCGAAGTTCACCAGATTTTACGTTTCTAGCACTCAGCTAGATGTGGGATAGGCTGCACCGAGGCACGAATGGAAGGAAAGATTGCACCTGTTGACATTATCGCATTCACGAACGTAATTGCGCACAAATTGAAACTAGCGGGGACAGTACAAGTCTCAGCTCAGATAGAGGTATGTATTCGCATCCACGATGTTTACAAACAGCTGAGTTGCGGAGTTGGTCAATGATACGCAATCGTGAATCAAAGTTATTAAAACGACGAGACGAGGCGTATTGCCGGCACCAGGTGAAAATTTTTAACCCGTCGCAACCTGCATAGTTGAGGAGGACCAGCACGCGATCGACAATCGTTCAGGGTTTTCAATATAGATCAAGAGCGATAACATTTCAAACTTAAAATCTCCGGATCACGCGTATTTTGTAAATCTTCTAGTAATATAAACGACGGGAAGCTAAAAGTCGGTGCCGCAACAGTGGTTGCACCACTGCCGGGTTTCGTCGTCAATTCGAACTCGTAGCGGTGCGAGAGAGGGTAAGTGGCGATATTACATTGTCCTGACCTAATTCTACGTGTCAATCTAACTCCAAAGATAATAAATGCCACTTCTTTATTCGTTTAGAGACTTCTGAACAATTTACGGCCGTGCTTGAATACTCTTTAGTCCATATAGACGACGAAGGGTGTATATCCTAATGAGAATACACAAACGCAAACTTCATTAAAAAGGTTTCCTTTTTTTAAGTTGTATTTGTGCATCCTGTTGCAGATGAAGCATCAAATATAGACGTTGCTCTCCGCACCGCCTGCATCGAAATTCATTAGTGATAAGACAATTGCAAAAATGCTGGCATTGCAGACAACGTAATTTGACCGGTCTTGGTCCGCTTTCTCTATAATTATCAATAGAATAAAAAAAAATTCGAATACTACGAAGGATGGATCTTGTTCGGTATTACGTACTTACTTATAATCATTCAAAAACGAAGGATAAAAATTATCTCGGCGTTATCGTGCTAAAAATTGTACAACCATGCCGCTAGTCCACGGAAATTTCAAATTGCTGATTAGTTAAAAATATCCGGCCAGTCGTAGATGTCCTTTCTCTTATTTTGTAGGCACGTAGATCATGACTAATCACAGTTTATTTAAGTAGTGGTATATCGCAGGCAGATAAATATGCGCCTTTGAGATTGAATTAAAAATTAGGCTTGTATAAGTTTAAGGACCTTCCAGACATAGACTCGTCTCGCCTTCACATCCTTCCTTCTGCCATAGCCCGGCTATGGACTAAACATCAGCAAGGTGACCAGCCGATAATTCTCGCAGAAATTTTATAAGTTTTGCTACACGTCCGTTAAAGTATAGAAGTGGTATTGCGTTCACCTTGTGGCATCACCGTCACTCCCGTAGCATACTGCTCGGTGTGCTTACTGGTGCATTTTAGATATCCCATTCGCGTATAAGGATCTAATGGACGCCATCCACCAATTTCATAGACGTAAACATGATACTATTTTTCATGTCATCTATGATGACATCCCTTCTCGGTATGTGAGTGGTACCGTTGCAGCATCAAATTTTTTATGCAAACACTATCCACCACTCTCCTGTAAATGTTTACACACACAAGTTCTATAAGCTATGCAAAGAGTTCAGCACCGTCCCATGACTGGCATTTAAGCAGTTGCACGAAGCATATCGATTGCTAGTCTTGTTCACGAGGCAAGAGCTCCAAATTCGTGACACAGTACCTCGAACCTGTTTCCAGATCGATCTTGTGAAGAATACCTTTAATTTTAGTATTCACACACGACGATGCTTCTAGGCAAACATCATTGAGCTCTGTTTATAATCTTATAAAGGTTGTGCATTGAGTAGGTTCCACAATTGAGATATGTATTGCTTGACCTGATTCCTACTAACAAAAATACTCTCGCCAATTCATGAGATTTATAGAAACGAATCATCAGAGAAAATTGCCGACTGGATATAAGTAACGTACTCGTCTTTCGTGAACAGTATGCAGATATTATTGACTGTGCAAGAACGCATTACACGCAAGAACCGAATCCGTTTCAGCTTTAGCAAATAAGTGATTTCCAAAATATTTTATTAGGCCAAAATCAGATCAAGTATGTAAGCACTTAAATTTTATCCGTCGATATTCAATACGTTAGATTTCCATTTTATCTCAATAAAACTTTATTCCACAGTATTTCGAGAGCCTATTCCTATAATTCTAGGCTTTTAGGCTACTTCTTTTTAAACGAGCGGGTTTTGCTTCCTTGGCGTCTTCTATAAATTATAGTACTACCGCAGCTAATTCCTCTATGTTCGATTCTCCTATCGATCTCCAATGTTCGTATACCCGGTCAATGGCAACCAGTTGGTTACTCCTTGAGTGCTTTCCAGTAAGAGAACACACAAGCCCCGTTCCACTTGACCTATTCGGGTAATGTGCCCCCGGCGCGTCTTTTATTTTGATGCAGTCGCCGAATTCTTGATCCAAACAGTGATAGCCTGTCAAACTTGAATCACTTGCAGTCGTACTATCGGTCGAGCCTCAAGTGAGTCTGACTCAATCGCTTACACTACACTATAATATTTATGGAAACGGCAAGTTCATCAGATGGCCACAAGATTAACAAGAGGCGCACAGATTGACTTTTCGTCAATGCCAGCTGACTAATGTCTCGTATCTCGGAGCCAATGTGAACCAAATATAACATCAAGCTTTTCACTTAATTCCAATGCGATGATTTACCATCGTATTGTACCATTTTCAATATAGAAGGAATATTTCATCACACGTTTCAGTGCTTTTATAAAAAATTTATATGACGCGCGGATACCGTCATCCTCGTTGAAGGGAACTCGCGCTCAATTTGATTTAGCATATATTCGTCAAAGGACTAGTACTGTATAAATTTTCAACGCCTAAGATCGACCAGAACTCATGGTGACATATTGATTACTACTTCGAGCTTCAGCTAAATAAAAACATCGTTACTGGTTGCAAAATACGTAATGATCGTGTTTAGGTATACTCTCTATTAAAGGGACTTGACTTTTTTTACCGTTCATAGCTGCATCAGGAGAGTGGTTTGCACCTACTACCCTAAAATTAGAGAGTTACTGTCCCTTGAAGTTTTGCATCTTCTCAACAGCGTCGGAACCACGTCGTCGCCCCTTTTGGCCGCTTAGACATACATTTTCTGCAAATACGTGATACCGCGATCGAATTAGTGCATTTGTATGCATGATGGCCCTGTCTTTTTTTTAACCCATGCACTGCTGCACTTTTAAAAAATTATTATCGCGGGAGCCTTCACTTCCAGTGTAGCAGAAGTCCATTAGTTCTGGACCTTTGCTTTTCTGGCATTCTGGTAAATAATAGGAGCTCGAAGTTTACGAGTATGTTTCACGCTGAATAAGACTTTTCTGCATCCCTGATTGCCTCTTCAAGGGTATCAAATCCAACTTTAGACAAATAGGTCTCTGGAGGACAGTCTCTGGAGGACAGTCTCCGAGCTTCCTGATAAACGATCTATTCTATGTATGTTCATTCAGCGTGATTGCCGTTATGCGACTTATAAGAAGACGTACGTTAAACATGCATGGATTTTTCATTACTATTTCCTAGTATAAGTTTCAGGAGACTTTATCAATCCCGAACTCAGCTCGAGGTAATGCGAACCTTTGTCTGAGGAAAAATTTATAGATTTCTTACGAATGGATCGTGTATTGTGAGGTCCAATGCTCAAGTATTCTCCCATCCTGCCAATTTTCGATGAGTAAATGTTATTTGGCCATTCTTATGAACGATGCAACTAATAAATTTGACATCGTCTAGCTTTACAACACATGTCAACCGGGAGTCTTCTCTAGCTCTTTTCTACTTAGTGATCTCTTTAGTTCTGTGTTTTGGGGTGGCGCGTGCGTCTCAATCTAGTAGCAGCATCCTGCTGCTGTCTCGACACTCAGATATTTTTATAAATAGATTAATTTAGCAAGATTATCTCTATCCTTTTAGTATTATGGTTATTCTGAATGAATTTGGAAATAGTGGAAATTTGTCTGTAAAAATTTAGTTTAGACAAAATTTTGCCAACGGTTTCTTGCCCTATCGTCGAGCTTAACATTTGACAGTATCCCACTCAATTTGAATCAAACGGGTGTAGATATCATGTGCGAAGTCGTTCTCTACATCTATTAAGTTGTTTATGGTCTCGGACAATCCACAATGTGCTACCATATGAAGAGGGGACCCGGTTGCTTGTATTGTTACAGTACAAGCTACTTTCACTGAACCTTGAGTAAGCGGCTGTTATAAATTTCAGAGACACGTACGCGCACAGAAAAGGTTGCGGTACGAAGCAGTGTTACTACAAAAGGTTTAATATAAAACCGTATCTATTATAGTTATCCACCTGATTTAAGCCAATAAATTATCTCTTTTCAAATATAGATGAACGCAAACATGCATTATAAATATGTGCTCGCCACTCAATGCGGTCTTCTGTTGTGAATCAGCATCATTGGTGAATAACATTGTCCTTTTTTACATTATTGAACAGTGTATTGTTTTTTGTTCTTTAAAAACACCTATTTAAGCTGTTTTTACCGCTAGTTTTGATTCTTGAAAATAACGCATAGTACTTAGAGAAAATGCAGCTTCAATTTACCCATCGAGGGACTCGTAATTGCCAGGTATATCAAATAAAAGAATGAAAAGGTATGATTGAGACACCACCTTTCTCTAAATAAAAAAATACGAAAGAGCTAGGCTTGAGCACCTGATACTGTCGATCTGGACTTTTTTATAGCGACGATTTAATCTTTATACACCGGAGCGTATCGAGCAAAAACTTCAGTCTTATTGGGTTTCAATTTCGACTAAAGCAGGAGTCTTACCGATATGCTACGCAGTAATTAACGCATTATTTGTTGCAGCAATCCAATTAAATCTTTTTGCAAGCCTCGGATCTGACTTGGTGCTTGCTATTGATGTATAACGAAACAAAACACTGTCAGTAGTAAAAGTTTTGAGCCTGGTAAGTAGAGAGAGTACTAGACGTATACATATCTGCTTTGATTTTTGCAGCACTCGCGGGCTACAAATAATGACATATAAAGGTACTGCTATTTTGCTGTCAGTACATACGATGCTCCATCGAGGTGTGGGGTAATATGGTGCTTTTATCGTTCAGATCTCGAATATTCATCGCCTGCCAGGTTCTTGCTTTTACGGTAGCGGAAAGGTTCCAATAATTCAGCTAACACAGCGTCCGAATTATTGAAGCTGTATACCTCCTTATTTGACTGCGAACGTGTAACAAACGTAGTACGTTATGCCGATTTCTAGCGCCCAGCAATAATAACTTTAATCTTCCTTCTTTGTAGATTTTAATGCATACTGATAACGTGTGTAAAATCCGTACGTGTGTCAGAATCCTCCTGCTCGGTAACGACGGTTGATGCATGATAACAAAAATCGAGGTGTATGCCGCAATAAATCGATAGAAGCAGCCTCAGTGTTTCATGATTTATATGCTAGCAAAGAAATAAATGGGAGAAAGACGAAGGACAGCAATTTGACGATAAACGAGATCGATTTGATATTGCAACAAACCACAAATGCGCGTGAAAACGTGCAAAAAATGAGGATTGATATCAATAACTAAACACCACGGAAATTTTGCAACATTGTCCTTGATTGTTCAAATGAGATAAAGGTTTAGGTCCTGCGCCCTAAGAAATGTGTTTGAAAGATGGGTACAGATTGAAAACTTTAGTCGCACCAAACAACATTGAGTTCAATTAGGCCGGACTAATTTCGAGGATTGTCTTTTGTATTGAAAGTGGCGCTGTGCAAGACTTAAATTGTCATACAAATCTACATTGTCCGCTCACTAAACAGATCACTTTGTTTCGTCACCTATTGCCAATTATTATCGACTTCAACGAAACGTACGCTATATACAAGATAAAGAAAGTACTGTGTTAAATACGAAGCATTAGGAGCGAGTAGTTTAAATTGGTCAAATAGAAGAACAGAGCAAGATAAGATCCTCAAATTAGTAAATTTTCGTTGCTAGCGCACCACTAATTTTCGGCGCTCTTCAATAGATTAAAATCGGTAAGATTGAGAGTGTGTACAACAACAAAAACGATAAATTGTAATATGTATTTAAAGTCTTGGTAGAACTTGCTGTCACCTAAATCTATGTATCTAACAAAGTGAAAGCGACAAAAGCCTATCGTTAAGGTGTCGTTAAACAAAAATGGAACTTGAATTTCCAAAAAATTTTATCTCAACGTTTATCCTGGACCGTAGTCGCTATGATTAAATGCATTATAAATAGAGCACGAAAGTAGCACCAGACACATTTAAGTCAGTGACGTTACACGATCAAAGTTTAGGATAGTTGCGTGTCGCCAGCCAATTTCCCTACGTAATGTTTTACGGCTCGAACCCTCACGATTTTGGGAAGGCACCAGTTTTAAATTTAAAAAGAGTTTATTACAAGCACTATCGACTTACCCTTTCCCACATTAAATACCTTTCCCAATTGTAGTACCAGTACCTCCCAGTATTGTGTGTGGCTATGCTAAATCATACTACATAGTAAATTGTCTGACAACACGCACTTGCTCATCGATCTGCGTCAAGTATATGGGACGACAGAGCTTTCGCTTGGACGAAGGTTTGATTCCGGATTTAAGGGTCAAGGGGTAGTGGGAAATGCAACAGGTAAAGCTGTGGTGACAAGGAATGCCCGTGGTAATTGCGCTTAAGTAGGCAAGTGGATGGGACTATATAGGTCTCTACAATTTACGACAAGTACTACGACTTTTGCGCCTCCATGTCCAACCGACTCAGCGATAGAAACGTTCACTTCAAAATTTTAGCAGCCATCCGTGGCGATAGGAACATAATGCGCAAGACGCTGGTGTCACTCATTCAATGTCGTGATCGCAGCCAACTTAAGTGCGTGCATATTAAAGCTGTTTAAAGCAAAGATGATGGGTTTGACATCATTCATGGATAATGGAGCGAATAATTTACAAAACTGCTTAATTCGCTTGCAGAACTTCGCTAGGAGGATCCCGGAACGACGGTATGAGACTTGAGGTCGATTAACGCAGTCGCCTTCTACGCGTATTTCTAGCGTGTGTGGTGAATGTTAGCGGTCAATAACACCAAATTCCGATTCTCGGGACCGATGGAACGTATCACGACACCCTACGTATAACGGGTTAGTTCTTTTGCATCTAGGCAAAGAAGGCAACGGTCATACTTTCACTCTTGATACGGTGCTAGTCAACGTCTAAAATGAATGTACCGTGTTGTGATTTCTCACTCTTTGCGAAGAATTAATCAACGGTAGGACGGTATTCTGTGATTATGGTCATATTCGAGCGTCTATAACGCAGATATGCAGCACTTCAAACGTAGCGATCGAGCTTTTATTCTGCACAGTTCACATCATGCGTACCTGAGATAGCGACATGGATATAGCGGGCGTAATTTTGAGAACGGTATGGAAGGCACAAGCGGCCGAAACGCACTTGTCTTACTTGATTTAATCTTATCAATTTAAGGTTATACAATGGTAATGTTACACCATGTATTCTTGATGAAACCCCAGAAGCTGTGCGGTAAACGCGAAAAATGCGACCTTTATGCCAGCGCCTTTACGTGTAGGGATTACACCTCCTATTCCGATACTAATGTTCGTCTGAAAAAGCTCTAAATTTTGTTAAAAGTGACAATATCGCGAAGATCAAGAATGGTAGCAAGATTGGGCACCGTCCGAAGTTTACTAAAGCTTTTTAAAGTCGAAATGGATCGTGCCAGCCCGCATGATATTCATGCTTGCCATTTTTTTTTCTAAAAATGCCGCACTATTACTCTCTATCCAAAGCTCTTGTGGGATACTGAACTTTCTCTATATGGCCATTATGCGATGCGACGATACAAGAGTACCGTATACTTCGTAGGTCATTAAGATCATCTAACTGTCTTCATGATGATACAGCACAGCCTTCATTTCGTTTTCTACGTTTGATCAGCTTAGGATCGCTTGCTGCCATATCGTTGCTGCACTACACACGATTTGAAATCAATATCGTAGCATGAAAGCGATTCACTTATGGTATTTTGTTAGCACGTACGTAAAAGCGGTTTATTAACACTAGAATCGAGCTTGCATTTAACGCGGGTAGTTTTCCTGCAAATAAAAATGAGCCCATCCCCACTTAACAATCAGGCTAGAAGTCCACGCAAGAGATGATTACCTAGTGCAGACGAGACTATGAACAAATCCAGCAATGTTTGTCAAACACTACGACGCGTTGGTCATAACAAACCACGTGTCGTCGACACGACAGCGAAGTAGAAGATGATAATGTAGCTCTTGTGCCCTATATCGTAGATCTGCTGAGTCCTGTGCGGTTATTAAGTATAACGACAGAACATCACAAAGGCGTTTAAGTCCTTATCGTGATTAGTGTTTTCCAGAGCACTTTATTAAAAAAATGTCTACCGTGCTAGCATATCTCTGCCTCACATTGCCTCTCAACCATTTAGAGTGTTACATAAAGCTCTTAGAATTTTAAGATATAAAGCGAGTCAACAATGCTTGAGACGTATCCATATCGAGCAAAAATTGAAAGAAAATACGGAGTATACGGCTTACATTTTAATAATGGACTCAGCTCTATGAATAGAGTATTCACAAGATAAGTCAAGTAAAGGGATTGGTCTATATCCAAAGAAACACAGTGAGCCTATTCTTGAACGTTTATTCGTAAACATTCGACTAGAGTATTCAAAATTGCGCTAAGCGATAATTGAGCAATTAAGTTGCTTCTTCATAATACCGCACGACTTAGCATAAATCGTGTCTGTCATACAGCGCTAATCTTCGTCACTACCAGATTTGTAGCATCTACAGTCACACGGCTGTAACTCTAGCATTAGCATCGTTATATTTTATACTCTTTAATAGTCAATCGCACAAACGGATTACGCCTAAAATTATCGCTGCCACAGCATTCATAATGCGCACACAAAAGACCTGCAAAACCTTCATACAAAAACCCTCCGCTCGTTAGCATTCGAACATTTGCATGATATGAACTTTTATTTCAGGACACACCTTATGTGCGTTTAAACTGTCCGTTACCTGCAATCTACTCACGACTCGCTGCCTTTCACCATGTGTGATGCGTGCAAAACCAACCGTACTACAGCCTCATTTTCATGAGTAAGCTATCGGAAACTTCTCAATAAAAGCAAAAAAAACACATCTAAAAATATGCGTACTTTTATTACGAACCTTTTAAAGTCCATAGTGGAGGTTGTTGTCCTTATCGATGGGCTTGGGTTAGCTCGCCAATTCTGTCCGAAACAGTAAATTAAACTTGTCCATTACATTTTCTCTGATTTAAGCGTACCTTTTTAATTTCAGCACTTTGTAGGTCAGCGTGTGTGCGCGTGAGATGCTGATGCCATCGGACTGTTGAAGAGAATTATGAATCCAATGGTACGTCAGCCATTTTACTATGTGGTGTACTAAAGTGTAGCCACAACACAATATTGAAAGGCACTGGTACTACAATTGGAAAAGCATAAGATCTCGAAAAATGGCAAGCTGGAGGTACTGGTACTGGGTAAAACTCATTTGATAAAGACACTGGAATGTGAAAATTATTTAGTGAAAGTTTAGAAACAGCTTGAGGAATAACATGTGACACATTGGTGTCATAAGTTGTCACGAGTTAGCTATTTGAAAATATCCGCACGATCAAATACATCGCCTGAAGCGAAAAGCTTTAATTTAACATGCTCGTGTCGAGGTATACAAAAGCTATTTAACCAAATGAGGTGTACTCATATGATTATTTACGAGCTTAAACATGCTGAAGATTCTATCCCTGGTTAGACTCTGTTGTTTTACACGAACTAAATTATTTTTTGTCTATAAGCCTGCTGCATTTACACGACATAGAAACAGATTTTTGGCACCAAAAAGAGCATTCCCAGATCATCATTTTTATCCTCTTTCAGGCCTAGCTTGCTTGCGCTTGAAACTGTCACACTGTCGCTGCGTTTGCACCTAATGACTTAATTTCATCCCACGTGTAAGCTTAGTTAGTGCTGAGCACATAATGTAAGAAACAAAAAGGTCGGGACGCACACTGTCACGCCGATGATGAAGAATAACGGTTTAGCAGCCCAAGACCACCTAGATACCACGAGTGACATCACACTAATCACACACACTGCAAGTGCTGCCGCGAACAAGGCCACAGCACGCCAAAGCCAATTTCATCGAGCCACGAATATGTCATTGGAAAAATTCTCCAGCTCTATTAAAGAGGAAAATATCTCTGGCGGCGTGCTCACGGCTATTTCGAGCACAAAGTGATAGGGGTGAAAGCCACCGTCCTGCGCAAAATTTTGTGTGGTAATGAGTGGTGCAAAATAGTATAGCCAGAACAAACTGGAGGTCAAATGATTAAAAAACAAGTTTTGTATATATGCACTATCAACGGCACCGACAGTTGAACCTCTCGTTCATGTTTTTGTCTACAATTGTAGTCAAGTGCCACTCACTTTTTACAAACGAGCTCTAAGTCCACTATGTAACAGTAAATATCCGCGTGACTGTTATCGAGAACTTGTCTATTTTAAAATTCAGACGTATTAGCATCTAGCGTGTTATCGAAATCTATAGGGACTGAATAGGTAGAATTCCTCTACTTGCAACGGTGAACACCCCCTGGAATTATATATAATGGCGATCCCAAATGGTGAAGCTATTTGTTATTTATAATGGCGAGCCCAAGTGGTGAAGCTATTTGTAAGTGCGTGTGCGCAAGATTAAATGTCGATCTTTTTAATCGTGCTAACCTTCCTTTTAAGGTTTTGTGTCTGTGTGTCTGTAAATAACGCGGTTAGGTGTACCTACCTGTTTAAGGCGCAAATTAGACTGTCCTCATTACATTGGTATATCAAAGAATACGAGTCATTTTGGCAAGGTCAGTATTATGATGCACGCATGGGAGTGGCTTAAAATCGATCAAGGGTGAATATGATCACGTAAGCACATGTTGGATGATTACAAGCTAAGGACGATCGCGTTGCTTCAGCCAACTGTACTAGGTCAAATCAAAAATATATAGCATCAGACTTCCTGTTCCGTAACAGATGCTTTTGTTTTTATCAAATTTGATTCATATCTGCAAAACAAAAAATACTTGTATCAAAGGGCGAGGTCCAGAGCCTGCTCGTCTATTAAATTATCGTACTAAGCCGGTGTCCTCCTGAAATTTAAGACGTGACTTTTCACTCCCGATGAACATGGCGATATTGCGTGTGAGCCACAGAGACAGCACCGGCTTGTCCAGTGTACGTTATTGTGGTCTATCTTCTTGCACTTGTTCACTTAAATGATTAATTTATTTACAATGCAGTTTTTTCGTTCGGTTCGTCGCAGGTTTGACAGCTGGACCGGTGACATTGTCAACGCCAGATATCGGTACGACAGATTGATGAGAAGCATAACTCTCATGCGGTGTTCATTTGTCACCAGTTATTCTATCGTTCGCTTAGCTGATGTAGATTTTTCGCTGGTGTGTAATTACGCTGATTAAGAGTCTCCAGGTACAGATCAGAGTGAAGATAATTGGTTTTAACAATGCTGACTTAAATCTTTGATCTTTGTGTGCGCATTATCCTTTGCACTTAGACAACTTTAATTTCAGCCGCTGCGTTGCATATGCTTAAACGCGACTATGTAATAAGAATGAAATTTCTGCACCATTCATGTTCTTAGTGGCAGTGTCGGTTGGCGAGGGCTCAGGCATCTTTGCAGTACGTGCAGAAAATATTCTAGTGGATCAAACGTTAGGTTGAGTAGCTACTACCAGATTCTCAGTCAAAATTCATAGCGCAGTTTCCTTTATAGCCTTTGTCACTAGCCACCTTTTGCTCTTCCCTATGAGTTCTCGTGGCCACGTAGTTTAGCCGTGGGTGTATTTGGAATACAATTTAGGGTGATAATAGGAGTAGAGGTGGGCCTGACATTCTGTATTGCAACGTGACTATCTAACAATGTTTGATAATTTTAGTAGGCACAGGCATTGTAAAATAATTATGTGCGTTATCGTTGGGTCTAATTGGAAGTAGAGGCACCAGCATCGTAAAATAATTTAATACATTCATCCAAAACTTGTTTGCGTTGTATGAAAAGACCACTGGCTTAGTCAGATTATATATAATATGTTTTATTCAGTGGGTGTCTACCGTAGTAAGTAGTTGAGTCCATCTCGTCAGTCTCTATATACATTAGTTCAATCCGTTCATTGAAACCCAACATTGGCATACGTATGGCACATAAAAAGATTTTAATAGGTCGTAGAGCTTTTTTTATTGTCTAACTATCGTTGGCATTTTTTAGGGTCCCGCTGATGTGTCTTCAGTTTTTGCTAATAAGTCCTCACTTCATACGTTAAATGTAACGGGGTGAATCGTTACATAACAATTTATAAGAAATTGTTAATAGAATATAACTATAAGAGTTATATTCTCAGAATATTGTCATAAGGACAAATATTCTGTAGCACTTACAAGTAGTTCCTAATTGGTTGATATAGGCCATTATATCAACCAACGAAGACGCGCCACGACAGACGCACGCAATGAGTGGTGAGCAGATAACTGATTTACATATTTGTATTTAGACATAGTTAGATGAAGATAAATAGTGATTTATTGCAGACATTAACTATTATAAATACAGTTCTACTTTTTACTTTAACCAAGTACTAGCTTCTTCTTACCGTCTTCCTCTGCACGTACCAGTGTACGTGAAGTTACGCGGCACCGCCTTATTCTGTCATCAGAATAAGCAGCTTGTACTGTCACCAGTACAAGCTTCAGGGTGCCCCGTTACACCTGGTAGCACTTTGTAGTCCGTCCAAGGACCGCGTTCACATCCAACATAAATATGTTGGATGATGAAGATGACCAAAGCTTTCACGCTACGCGTGACGGCTACTCCCATTTGAGCGATGTCGAATGGGATGCGGTTGAACGAATGGGTTCGACCATGGGCATCCATGCTGTTAGCGTCATGCTAGAGGCTCTCAATAGAGATGCCCAACATGCTACTATCGCCAAGTTCATTCAAAATGAACTTGACGCTGAACGCGAGAAAGTAGCCTTGCTTCACCAACAAGGTTCTCAACAAGCAGAGTTGTTGAGAAAACAAGGTGCTCAACAGTTTGAAATGTTGAGACAGCAGCAGGCTGCTGCTGGCGGGTCGATGCACTCGCGTCGACCCGAGACTTTGAAGATTGACATCTCCAAGTATAGGGGGGTCGAAGAAGACTCCCTCTTGAGATGTTTCGTCGAATTGGATGACGCCATAAGGGCGCGTCGCATCGACGACGGGGATATGCAAGTTGCATTTGCCCAGTCAAATCTGGCAGGACGTGCCAAGACTTGGGCACTGGGGCTCAAGTTGCACGACCCATATGCGTTTGGGTCGTTGGAAGTATTCAAGTCGCGGCTCAGACAAACGTTTGAACCGCCTAGAGCTGAGTTCAGGGCTCGAACCGAACTCTTGAAGCTCAAGAAAGGTAAGCGTGATGTGCACGCTTACGCGCAACATATACGACATCTTACGAGTTGTATAAGTTCCAATCCGGTGGATGAACACACGTTGGTTTCGGTGTTCATGCAGGGTCTTGCGGGTGGTCCAAAACTGCCCCAACTCTAACCTGCTCCACAATAAACTAGACAAACCAAAACAAACCATGGGCAGGGGGGAGGAGGAGACCCGCAGGCGGGGGGGGCCCCCCCCAACCCCACATCAAAAACGACAACAGAAGGGAGGCGGCGGCGGAGGGACGGCGGCGGGGGAAGTGGGGGGGGGGGAGGGGGGGGCCCCCTACACAACAAAAAGTAGAGGGAGGAGGAAGGAGACGAGAACAAAAGACACACCCCCCTCGGGGGGGGAGCCCCCCCCCTCGTGTCGCACCCCACAGGGGGGGGAGGGACACCCCACCCAAGAAGAGGGGGGGGGACGAGGGTCCGCAGTTGGTGCAAAGACGCAACAACGGGATGGACCGTCAAAAAACGGACAGGATCAGTAGGTGCGGAGCACCCTACTGGTCCAGCAACGTCAAGAGAAGTTATAGGCCTCTTGATGAAGGTTGCTCCCAACACACAAACGTTGTGCGTTGCTGCTCTAGGTAATGAGGTCTCACTCATTACCTTGAAACTCGAAGTGACGAATAAGTTGTCCCTTCGAGCTCTAGTCGATTGTGGGGCGTCCAACAATTTTGTGCGACGCCAATCGCTAGAAGATGGTCACTTTAAATTCAGTGAATGTGACACACCTCCTACGAGGATGACGGTACGTCTTGCGACAGGCGCATCCGTAACCGTCATGAAGCGTATAGTGAAGATCCACTATACGCTAGAAGATACCCAATATGACGATGACTTTATCGTATTGGATTTGGATGACAAATTTGATGTCATCCTTGGAATACCGTGGCTCAGAAGGTACGAACCACGGGTAAACTGGCAACATCGAACAGTAACAATGCCTGCCGCTTGTTCATCAGATGGCCATCTGATGAACGTTTTGGAGCGTCCACAAGCGTGTGGATGTACTACGAGTGAGTGCGATGGCCTCACTTGTGGTACGGTCGTTAGTACGACTGCACAAAACCTTAGTGTAACAAACGGTTACACTTCGGAGCAAAGTTCCGGCGGCTGTGAGGAAACACAGGCTGCGCCGAAGGTCCACCACTCAAATAAGTTGAGTGGACTGGGACAAAGATGTATCCCTGGTAGGGAACATCTAGAAGATAAACAACCGATCGCTCAGGTTAAGCGAAACGATAATCCTAGATCGACTGGAGAGTCTTTCGTAGAGGATCTCGCTGTGGTTGCGCGACCACAGCTAGAGGAAGTAAAGGGAATGAGTCCCAAGATTACAAATACGGCGGAAATAAGCTCCCCGAAACCCGCGGGAATAAGTCCCCGGGAAGCCGAAGGAATAAGTCCTTCGAAGCCTTAGGGAATAAGTCCCCAGGAAATGACAGAGACATTGAATGTCATAGTCAATAACGGATCAAGTGTAGGCGCTTATACACTTGATCTGATTGCGCCTCCGAAGCCATGTGAGGAAATCAACTTCCCCACATATGTCCCCGACTTTCTGTGTGCGAAAGCAACAGGAGGGTGGCGGATAGTGCATGCATTCAACAAGTTGAATGCTGCAACGGTACCGGCTCAGACGCCTATACCAAGGAAGGACGTCCTGATTGATGGTATGGCAAAAAGTACCATCTTTTCGTCCATGGATATTATGGATGAATTTTATCATTTCCTTATGCGAGAATGGGACATACCCTATACCGCAGTACGCACGCCCAGCGGCATGCTCTGGGAATGGCTAGTAATGCCACAAGGGCTTAGTAATACCCCTGCCACGTTCAACAGATGTGTATCACATCTGTTGAGATCAGTACGAGTATTCACGCCGAGTTATTTCGATGATGTATTCCTCCATAGTCGAGCTATGGATGGAAAGTCGGACGTTGAGGTTCACAGGTACCACGTCCGACAGGTTCTTACAATCATGCGAAAGCATCAATTGTATGCAAACCTCAAGAAGTGTATATTTGCAGCAAGCGAAATACCACTTTTTGGGTGCATCGTTGGTAAGAACGGTGTTCGTCCTGATCCCGAAAAGATCAAGGCGATCACCGACTGGCCTGTGCCGGTCGATGTCAAAGGTCTTCGAAAATTCATTGGGCTAGCGGCGTATTTGCATAAGTATTCACGCAATTACGCCGAGATGACTGTGCACCTCTCTCGTTTGTTGAAAAAGAACGAGAGGTGGTTATGGAACGCTGAATGTCAGCGCTCCTTTGATGGTATCAAGCAGAGCTTTATACAATCCCCAGTCCTGGCAATAGCCGATCAGGACAGGCCATTTCATGTGGTCTGTGATGCCAGCGATTTCGCAATCGGCTGTGCATTAATGCAGTACGATGTTGAAGGCGTTGAACGCGTCGTCTGCTATCAGTCGTGTCAGCTGCAACCAGCTGAGCGGAACTATCCAGTGCATCACAAGGAACTCCTTGCCATGAAGTATGCACTCGCGAAGTTCAGAGTCTATCTATTAGGAGATAGACCCTTCATTGTTCACACTGACCATGCGTCATTACGCACGGCAGTGAACAGCCCGCACCTTTCACAACGAATGGCGCGGTGGTTGTCATTCTTTGCAGAATACAACTTTACGGTCGAGTACAAACCAGGACGACTTAATGTCGTCGCTGATGCACTCTCACGTCGTCCCGACTTTGAAACAGTCGCGAAACCCAACAGTGAGACAGTCACTGTTGCGGTTATGACGTCCTCAGTCCCATCTACAACGTTGTATGATGATGTGATGCGGGCATACGCCCAAGATGGTGAGATAGTGAAGTTGTTGTCACATCTCTCCCAACCATCTCGAGAATCGTTGAAACGATTGTCGTCTGCGTATCGATCTGCATCTGATCGATACACTACTCGCAACGGTTTACTGTATTATACAGCCGTTTCTGGTGACACACCACGTGTTGTCATTCCAGATGATACTGGTCTGCGTTTGCGGATCATGTTCGAGTATCACGATGCTCCTATAGGAGGACATCGTGGCCGAGAGAAAACCTATCTCACGGTAAGTCGAGACTTTTACTGGCCCCGCCAGTATCAGTTTATGCGAAAGTATGTTCGCGCATGCGAAGTCTGCCAACGAGTGAAGTCAAGTCCTTCACTGCGTGCACCTTTACAGCCTCTACCGGTTCCGGCTGAGTGCTGGGAATCCATCTCAATGGATTTTGTCTTCGGGTTACCCAAAGACGCACGCGGGAATACGGGTATTCTCGTATTTGTTGACAGATTCAGCAAAATGGTACACCTTGTGGCTGTACCAGAGACAATCACGGCAAGTGGCTGTGCTTGTGTCTTTATTGACACCATCTTCCGACTTCATAGGTTGCCCCGTGAACTCGTATCAGACAGAGATCCACGATTCACTACTGATTTCTGGCGTTCCGTGTTCAAATCACTCGGAACGCGCTTGAAGATGTCAACATCTGATCATCCAGAGTCAGATGGACAGACGGAACGTGCCAATCGTGTCCTTGAAGAGATACTTCGAGGATACGTACACTCCTTTAAGAATTGGAGTGAGTTTTTGCCAATGGTAGAGTTTGCCATTAACAACTCGGTGCATGCGTCCACGACCCATACATCGTTTTACGTGAATGGCTTGCGCCATCCGCGTGTACCCACCTTACTAGAGTGTAACTCTGGTTTAAGGGGGGGGAGGGACTCGCGCGAGCAAAAACCGATTTGGTTCACGCTCATCACGCTCTGACGAAGAGGTCATTGCGTTTGATGCCAATATCGATAACATCGATATCGAAGAAGATGATGCCAGTGAGAGTGCGGAAGCCCTCACTGAAGAAAAGGTTGATGTTGCTCAAGTGCGCTCACAGCGCACTGAAGCTAACGAGTCATCAGATGAGTTCATACTGGCTCGTGAAACGGTAGTCCGTTTGGGCAAGACTCCATCGCCGAAGCGGTGGATAAGCAAAAGCAAAACGCCGACAAGAATGGAAGGGCAAACACTCTTTTATTTAATAAAGGTGACTTAGTCCTACTGTCTACGGTTAATCTACCAAAGCATGTAGTGACTAACTTGGGTAGCAGTAAACTACTACCCAAGTACATTGGTCCATTTTCGTGTATTGCACCGCCTAGGCAATGCATACACGATCGAGTTGCCACGTAAGATGCGAACGCATCCCACGTTTCACGTTGGTCGGCTTAAGCCGTACCATCAGTACGCTGCTTCTTCCGACGAAGAACACCCTTGCGCTCAAGCATCTCGCAGAGAGCCTTGTGCTCCCGATGGTGGGCATCAACAAGGGTCTGAAGAGCAGTTATCTCATCCCGAGACCGATCAACAATCCCACGAGCTACCCTTAGCTCGTCACGAAGAGATGTCAGACCTCTCGTTCTCAAGCTGAGCATAGGCGAACTCAGCTCGATGCTTCAAGACAGTGTCCGCCATTTGGAGACGCCTGTCCCGCTCATGTTCAAGATCGTTGCGTAACCCTTGCGTTACGCGATCAAAGAAGCTCTCGGGAACATACGGATCCCCATGATCGTGTGGAGAGCGTCTCTCCTCCTCCTCCACCTCCATTAGAGGACTCTCGCGGTGGCCAGCGCTATCTGGTTGAGCAGCTGTTGAACCACCGCGACGTGAACGGACGTCGGACGAGTTATCTCGTCCGATGGCGCGGCGATCCTCCGTCCTGGGATTCTTGGGAGCCCCGCTCCCAACTGATGATCGACGTACTGGGTCTGGTTGAGCAGTACGACGCGGCACATCCTGTGCCGCAGAAGGACCGCCGGAGAAAGTCTTCCCGGCACGTTCGTAAAAGGATTTCAGGTTGTCAATCCCTTCGTACATCTCAGTAGAGACACGTACGCGCCACCACGGGCTGGTAAGGAGGTAAACCTCCTTAGGTGCTCGTGCAGAGTTGTTCACACAACATGGGCACGAGTCTCCCCAAGAAAGGCAGGGTAATCCTTTCTCCCTTGACAGACGATGCAGCTTGTAGCGTGCACCTGTCGGGGTTCGCTTTTCAAACTTATCACGAGCTTTGATAAGTTTGTCGTTCCAAGCGTCACGACCTACATCCTCGAGGTTATGGATGTAGGCGTTCCACGCCTGAAGTAGTGAGGGACCATCACGTTTGTGATTCCCACTGTACCATCGATGTCTAAAGAAAGCATCGATGAAGAATTCATGTTCAGCGCGATAGTTTTTCGCGCTGGGGTCAAGGTGATGAATCCTTGACGAATCGAACAATCGTGTTCGATAACGATCACTCGTCGTCGCCGACAAGTGATCCATGACTGATTAGGAGGCATCCATGCCTTCTTCTCGGGAGCGAGACGCAAGACATTGCGGTCCCGCTCTTCCTGCGACGTGCCGACAGAAGTACTGGCACCTCGCTGTGAAGTGGTGTCCATAGGAGAACCGACACCACTATTAGCGCCCGAGTCTCGCGACCTCGAGCGCCTTCGCTTCGGCGATGGTTCATCTGATTCATCAGATGAACCAAAGATGCTGCGACGCATAGCATCGTCCATGCCACTCTTGGCAGGCGGCTTAGAGTCAATCGCCGTCGTTACGGATCTGTCATCCGTATCAGGAGAGTACGAGACACCGAGCTCGTACTCTGTGAAGACACGAGTGTCTTCATGACCAGCGCCTGCATCACCAAGTGACACAGGCTGGGTCGCTTCAGCAACCGATGGGACATCAGTTGCTGTTGTTTCTGCTTCGGCGTCCGCACAGAGACGTGCAGACGCGTTCTCGGCGGCCTTGCTCGCGCATCGCATGGGCTTGTTAACCATGCGATGAGATGTTGGAAAGTGGACGCGGACCAACAAGTGCAAACCCTGTCCCAAATGATTTGGGACGAGTATCCGTTTAGTCAATCAGTCACTAAAGTGACTAATGGTTAAAGGAAGGTGATGTAACGGGGTGAATCGTTACATAACAATTTATAAGAAATTGTTAATAGAATATAACTATAAGAGTTATATTCTCAGAATATTGTAATAAGGACAAATATTCTGTAGCACTTACAAGTAGTTCCTAATTGGTTGATATAGGCCATTATATCAACCAACGAAGACGCGCCACGACAGACGCACGCAATGAGTGGTGAGCAGATAGTTGATTTACACATTTGTATTTGGACATAGTTAGATGAAGATAAATAGTGATTTATTGCAGACATTAACTATTATAAATACAGTTCTACTTTTTACTCAAACCAAGTACTCGCTTCTTCTTACCGTCTTCCTCTACACGTACCAGTGTACGTGAAGTTACGCGGCACCGCCTTATTCTGTCATCAGAATAAGTAGCTTGTACTGTCACCAGTACAAGCTTCAGGGTGCCCCGTTACATTAAACACCTGTTCGATATAAGGGTCGAAATTTTCACAGTCGATCTCCAAGACACAAAATCATCGTTACAAGAAGCTAGAGGATATTAAGACCTACGGCGCGTAGCGCGAAACAGTACGCAATAGGCGAAGCCGGTCTTGCTGCATGGCGCCTCATCATGATCCATCTCAAGAGCGCAAAATGGAGTGGTAAACGACTGTAGTCTAAGCGTTTTTAATTTTTCCAACAAAACAGTTAGGATTATAAACTACCGTCACCCCTTCTCTTGCTTGTAAGGCTTTTCTGCCGCTCATACCGTCGTCAATCGTGCTTCTGCATCTTCCCGGACTCTGGCTACATAAAGTTGTATAATCCCTCTCCCTAGTCGACATCAGCTACTGTGTGTCTTCATTTAAACGCGCTTTGAAGCTATCTGTTACCTACCAACGTCAAACAGGACATGAGTAGCTAGCGACCAGTCGTCTTCTTTTACTAACGTGTACAGCTCTATAAAGTTAAAATCAGTATCATATATGACTAATCTGCAGATGTGCTCACGAACGTAAGGAATGAAGCTCGATGTACTGTCGAACTCCGAGTGCTTTGTGTCTAGCCTGAAGCACAAGTCTTTGCCCTCAGTGAGCGTCAATGTGACGCACCTTGTTAATTCTAGCAGCTAGATGTAGAACGAAGATATCTGTCGGTGTTGATAAAATGAACGCAGCAACGGAAACACTAATATTTACAGGATCGATAAAGGTTTGCAATTGCTATGGATTGCTGGCATCTGTGCTGAACGGCGTGCTGCCGTCCTGCGGATTATTGACACATGTATACCTGATGATAGACTTTTTTCATGTGCTCCTGTTGCTATGCCATCTCCACCAACTGATGTATTTTGCCTCGGGGCATTGTTTAATTTCTGTCATGGGAACGGCTGCGTCTGCAGTTTGGCTCACCTGCTCCACAAGAAAAAGAGATGAGCGTGCTGAACTTACCCGACGAAGATTCTGGCTGCGATCATCTTAAACGTGAGTATTGATAGGCACGATGAGGATGGTGTAGTCAAGAGATCAGATCGTTGCGCTGCGTATGTGACATCGATAGACGGCGGTGTGCACGCAGGCTCGTATCATCCTACTATTCGCATAATTTATTTACAGTATTGTTAGAGGATTAATTCGAGTCGTCTTGAAGTTGTCGTGATTGCCTTCTTGTCAGTAAACTACCTTGTGTTGATTTTGGCTCGTTATCTATCAGCGTTGCTCTAAGATCGCGTACATCCCGTTGATCGACAATGTTTGCGGTAACCAATGCACCTATGTTTTAAAAATAACGTCAAAAACCCACATATGGATAGTATAGCAAACGAAAAGACTACTTGAAATGTAGGCTTATATCGGCTTGGTTAAGGTGAATACAATCCCGCTCTACTCCACGTCTTTCTCACTCTTATGTGAACCACCGTAAAAGCTTCGATGACGGCACTCTTACATAGTTTACCTGAATTCAGACCATCTCAAACATTAATGTTGTAGCGGAGGTACTCTAAGTCCCCTGTCAGAGAAAGACTTCTAGACTTGTAGAGTCTCATAGCGTATCAAACTTAGCAGGTATTAAGTTAAAGGGTCTCAAGTCTTTGGACTTGGTGAGACTTAGCTTTAAGTGTAAGTACAAGCTTTAAAGCTCCTAGTCATGGTTCAGGGGACTACGACCCCAAGGAATGACGCGGCACGGGTGCCCAAGAATACTTAGCCTTAACTTAGACACTTATCTCTAACGACCAGAGACGTCCCTAAATGACACGTGTCTGTAACTGATCAAAAGGGGAACTGAATACATTTACTGATTTATAGCGATAATAAACCTTACTTACGTCTTTAACCTTAAAACTATGCTACCAGATAGAATAGTCCTCATCATGGTTTATCTTGTGTACCACACCAGAACTACGTCACCTCTATAAAGACCCTATTTACGATAGATATCTTCCAACCATAACTGATAGGGTACGGTTTCATCGCTGAGCGCATGGCAATACTAAGGCACGTGTGTATTCGACGAAATATCAGGTTAGTGAGACTAATCCAAGGCCTTCCCCGCGACTCGAATGCGATGCTAAATAGCGAGGAATTGGTGAGCTATTACATTTAAGATTCGATAATAGTGTGGTAAGTAGGTATAGGAGATGAATATTAGTAACACAGAAAAAAATTATTTTTAGCTAGGACTTAGTTCGACGATGCTACATCTAAGCTTATCACTATCAATTTTACGACAAAAGTGACGAGCGACGAGTCGATTCCGTTGTTACGCGTACCCTCGTAGTTTCGTTGCTGTCATGTCATGTCGTAGGTACACGACTACTCGTGATTTAAACGATCTTCAATTGCCTCTGCAAAACTTTTAGCTCCTGCATCTTTGTTTTTCTTGAGCTCGTCAGCGATGCGTTGTATTAGCGAAGGTCGAAATGTTTTCTCCAGGAAATCAAACACATTACTGTACTGGAGATTGACTTCTGCCACGTGCTGTTGGTGTGCAGCTAGCATCCGTGTGTAAATATCACGTTTTTTAGATAATCTTTTAAAAGACTTCTCATCGCCCAAAAGTTCTCCAAATAACACATCTAGCGGATCCTGATTTCGAAAGTGATTGCCATACTCCTCGTCGGGGATGACGGTCGCGCGTCCGTTGATAATTCCAATTTCGTTCGCGAATTCCTCTGCAAACAAAGATACGCCTAGTCTGCCGATGGCAGATCGGAGCTGGCGGCCAGCAAGGACACCCATCTCATCCTCATGGAGCGCACCGGCGTGGAGCAAAATCCCGTTGGATACAAAGACAATGATGCCAGGTAGCAGAACCGCGTGGAAGAGGTGCATCGTTCAGAGGAAGGACAAGGGAGGTGATGCTTGGAAGGCGAATGCGAAAATGACAAGAGGTTTGGCCTTTGAAAACACAGTGCGTTGTTCGTCCAGCCTGCCGTCCGATCTCTGCATTGGACACGTTGTTGTTGTCATGTCCGTCTATTAACATATGATTATGCTAAAGATGTCTGAAAACTTCTAAGCCAGGACAATAGCTCCGGAACTGGTAGCTTGTCGTGGCTGTCACCTAAAGGTATCGGCTTATCCCGAGGTTCGAGAATAAAGAGGTCGATACAGGTATGCATGATAGCCCCGGTGACAGCTGTGGCGGGACCGCGATGTTCGCGTTTTGCTAACGCGGTAAGATGTCGAATTCCCAGCGCCCAAAAACGCGCGGCGCTGTGGAGAGGCGTCGACTGCACTCCTCGAAAAACCGCGTCGTTCCGCTCATTCCATAAGTGAGTCAGACAAATGCTGCTCATAATAAACCAGAGACGCTTCCAAACCGCGACACCAGCCTCTAAGTCCTCCGGGAGCATATGGTAAATCCGAAGACGCTGCTTGGACGGTATCTCCGGCGCGTGACGATTCACACTCCCGACGAACCAACGCTCTTCCCACGGCCTCCCAGCCCGTTCACCTGTCCAATGGGTAATGAGTTGACCCCAGCACGCGCGCCTTGGGGCAGTCCCAAAAGATGTGAGCCGGCGTTTCTTTGCAACCGTGACACGCCAATAACGCCCGGCAACTATTGTCCGCCGGACGGCCGGCATGGTACAAGTTGAGTTGCTTGGTGGCTATACGGTAACACGTCCAGACCTGATGGTCGGAAAGGCCATTGTCATGCTTCCAAACGTGTGCCGGGTCTTGGTTTGCGGCAGCCCGCTGCCACTGATCGAAGTCACAGACGGCCTCCAGACGCCGCACCAGCGGTCGCAATGCGACTGCAAGAAGTCTTTTGTGAAACGTGAACGCCAGGCGTGAAATAGCTTTTCGTATAGCTAAGTTCGCGACCGACTCGGCGACGGCCCAAGGAAAGCCATGATGCCCGGGATGGGAGTAAAACACGACGCCGTGACGACGCAAGCGTAGGGCCCAAACGGATCTGTCCTCGTCCGAATTAGTAGATAACTCTGGTAGGTGAGTGGTGAAAAACCAGCGAATTCCATCCGCACTCTGCTGCAGTTCAACAGGCTGGTCAGCGACTTCCAAGTACCCCTCTCGCCTCCCGACCACTCGACCTTGTTGGACCGAGGCCCAGGTCCATTCATGTCGAAAAGGTGGTGCATGGCGAAGAACCAGCTCAGGTTCGAGCGCTAATTCGCCCCCAATGGGGAACGTAGGGGATGCCAGCAAGATTGCCGTCGCCCACCGACGGAGTTTAGGCTGCGAGTGGTGAAAAGATCGGGGGTCCAACCGGCTTAATGCGAAAAATAAATTCAGTTGGCCCTGTTCGCCGAATGTGCAGGTCCGAGATGGGGCAGATGGCGATCCTGTCATAGGTAGCGGATTTTAACGAGAGGCCATTGCCGTCCTGGATCCACGGGTTATTACTCCAGCCTAGTGTCCCCCAAAAGCGATGAATCGCACACTGTTGAGGATCGAGCGCAGGTAACCCAGCCGGGAAAGGGTGATGATACGACAGCACCCATTCCTCCTCCTCCCACCAGCTACTGGCGCCGTGGAGGATGGGGTGGTAGTACGTTCGTACCCGCTCGCTGAGAATGGTGGCTTGCTCTACCGTAGGGTGTAGAAGCTTGTCAACGTCCGGTACCCATGAATTTGGGGACGGTGCCCCGACACACGATGCAGCCCCAGCTGCCTGCGTCCTGCAATGGAGAACCAGACTCGAATTTGTCGGCCGGCCTTGATAAGCCCACGCACTCCAGGCTCCAAAATACTTGTCCTGAGCTTGTGTGAGCCACTGTAAAGCGTGCTTGGTACGCTGCGTTTTAATAGCCACCTCCAAAGAGGCCAACCCAATCCCCCTGCCTTTTGGGGGTGAAAAGTAGTCCCGGGTTAATCTTGTGTCGGCTGGCTTCCGTTGAAGTCGCATGAGCCCATAAAAATTGTTTGTACAGGTTGTGGACAGCAAGTCGTGCCCACTCAGGCATATCGAACACCGCCGCCGTGAACAGAACAGACGGGAGAATGATGGAGTTGAGGATCAACACCCGATTCGCCACACTGGTCGCCACCCTGGAAGCTGTCATTAGCCTCCGTTGAAGCTTCCGGATACGAAGCGCCCAGTTGCAATTGTGTAAGGGTCTCAGTCCTACTTGATAGCCCAGGTATCGCACCGTGTCCGCATGTTGAAGGACCGGAATGCCCCGCATATCGGCTACGTGCACAGCCCGATTAAGACAAATGATCTGACTCTTGGAGGGTTGGGCAACTAGCCCTGATAGGGTCCCAAATTGAGAGAGAAGAGCTATCGCTGGCTCTAGCTGACTGGCCTTCTCGAGAAAGATCGTCGAGTCATCCACAAATGCCGAGAAAACGTGCGTTGCCGGATGTCGTCCAGGGACAGGAAGCCCAGACAAATCTGGTGATTGCTGTACCGCAACGCCCAATATCTCCACCACGACGAGAAAAAGCAAAGGGGCGAGTGGACAGCCTTGCCGGATACCGGAAACGACGGAGATGGGACGAGACTGTTCCCCATTTACAAGGAACGCGGCCGAAGTACCAGTATGTAGACGAGTTATAAGCTGAACATACCTTTCCGCGAAACCAAATTGGCGAAGAGCCTCATACAGGAATTCGCGATCGACCGTGTCATAAGCCTTGCGGAAATCCAGTAGGAGGATCACTCGGCTGTCGTCGGCGGATGTAGTTGTATCCGATGTTGCTGTCGCCAGTTGAGCGAGCATCATCAACACTAGTTTAGACATCTGGCGTCCGTGTACGAAGCCTTGCTGCGAGTCACCAATGACTTTTGGTAATACGCGTTGCAGTCGTGTTGCCAGCACTTTCGCAAAGATCTTGTAGCTGGTTTGGAGTAGAGAAATCGGTCTGTAATCCATCGCATCCGCCGAGTCTCCCTTTTTTCGCAAGGGTATGATCAAAGCTTCGAGAAATGAAGGCGGGGGATCAGCTCCAGCCAAAATTTGATTGCTGAGCTGGACCAGGGCGGGGACAAGAAGTGCAGACGTATCCTTGTAAAAATCGTTGTTGAGCCCGTCCAGTCCCGCCGACTTATGTCGACTGAGCCCAGAAACGGCTGCAAGGACTTCCGCTTCCGAAAACATCAGCCAAGAGAGCCCGGTTGTCGGCAGAAGACAAGACTCGGTCTGTGGGTAGATTGACAAAACGGCGAATGGCTGACGGCAAGTCCACTCTCTCCTCCTGGCAATGAACTTTGCCAAGGACTGTAGACCATTCGGAGGCAAATTTATCCGCATTAGTCATATCCCGGGTAAAATGCGGGCCGTGGATGCGCGAAATTGTTGTGACTGTTTGATTGCGTTCCCAGTCGGCAACCCGCTTGTAAAAATAGCGCAACTGGTCAGCCGTCCTGGCGAGCTTCTGGCCCAGTCGCACCAGATGTTCCTGCCGTAATTCCTCCATATTGCAGGAGATAAATTGCGGCCGGGTCAGGAGAGGTCGCCGAGCTCTGCCCTGAATCTTCCGACGAAATCGCGCTCTGCGCTGTTTGACCCGCTTCCGGATGCGTCGAACGCACTGTTGACACTCTGTGACATCCGCGTCCCAAGTGAGGGTAGAAACGCTCTGACCTATAGCCCTTCCGTCCATTTCCGCGACGAGTTCGTCAACGATCCTGCCAGGGTTCGATGAATGAATCGGATATGTTACACGCCCATGCCGGCATGACGAACGAGGTTTGTTCAGGTCACGTAGGTGTAGCACAACCTCCTGATGGTCCGACTGATTGGATGGCACCCGCGCTTCAATCCACAGCACGCGACCTACCCACCCCTCAGGCACATAGAAACGATCGATGCGACTGGCACGGTCCCCATTCCAGTAAGTGAAATGATCAGTAGGATCGCCAGTGCCCTCGTCATCCGCATGATCCCGAAGATCTCTCGCATCCGCCAAGCCCAGTGTCGCAACTGCCGCGTCCAGGGCAGGGCTTTCCGATCGGTGCGATCGGTAACTGCCGTACCGATCGAGGAGAGGGCACTGGACGCAGTTAAAGTCGCCCGCCATAATAGTGTTGGAGGCCATCAAATTCCAGCTGAGAAGGGAAGTAAAGAAGTCTTCCCGTTCACCTCGCAGTGTAGGTGCGTACACATTGATCAGAACATCCTCCCCAATGGAAATTGCGATCGCCCGGGGTGACCAGCGTTCCGGTTCCCAGGCCGAAGCTGTACGAGCAGAATGAGGGGTAAGAAGAATGGCAACACCAGCACGGCTAGAAGAGCCAATACTCCAGAACGATAGAGGAGGAGCGTCAGGATCCAAGTGTTGACCCCATAACTGAGCCCACCTGGAACTCAGCCTACCCGCCTCTTCGTCAGTATGTACATGCGTCTCCTGAATACACCAAGCCTGCGGGCGACGGATCTGAGGCGCACTACGCCACGCCGACAACCACCCTTCCCGAGCGCTAGCCTTGAAGCCCCTCACGTTTTGAGAAATAAAGAGCCTGTCCCCACCCCGAGAATCCAGTGGATCAACTGCTGAAGTCCAGGACGGAGACCAGTCGTGAAGTTTGCGATGCCGGCTGTAGGCGTCAGCTTCCTCAAAGAAAGGAACTTCGGGGGCTGAAGACGAAATTCTGCTGTAAGCTGCCCTTAGTACTCGAGGAGGAACCTCTGCTCTGCCGGGGCCAAAGCAGTAGTAAAATAGCGAACGAGCGCAGTCCAGTCGATCGGAGCATCCCCGTCTGGGTAGTACGTATCCTTGTAGGTACTATTGGTCCGAAGTAAGCGAAAGTGGCAACGGAGTTGCTCGGGAGGGCGTACTGGCTTTCCGCCAGTCCCCGTCAGAGCAAAAATCTCGTTGTCGAACACGATGGCACACATGAGGTGGTGACTCATTCGGACGCGTCTGTGCGGGTCACACAATCGTAAAATGTCGTCCCCCGCATAGTTAATCCCTCGCAACTTTCTCCAATCGTCGGAATTGTCAATCAGAGGGGCCAGCAGAGACGGCGAAAGGCGCTGCTGCGATCGAGCAATCCATTGGTCGAGCCAAACACCCGTGGGTAGCTCTGTCACTCGCTGTCGGAATTCTAGGAGCCCGGATAATAAGCACTCCTGGCGCCACAGCGCCGTCCACTGTACAAAAACTGTGTCGGACAAGCTAGCAAGTACTTCGTCTGGAAAGACGAAGCGGCGCAAGTGATGTAGTAACAATTCCGGCTCCAAACGAGCCGTAGCCTCCCACCCGTTGGAGTCTCCATATACTAGAGGATACGGAGTTGCTGCTGACGGCGGCCATTCGGCTCCCAGATAACTCCAGAGCTCTGGCCATTCGTCCCGATCGATTCTGTCGTCCGGCGCGTCTAGTGAAGATTTCCGAAGGGCTGAACGAACCCGACCTTTCTTGTGGCGAGAGCCGATCGGAACGACAGCACCTGGATCCGCAGACGCCGCCAGGAGCGGGGGAGAGCCGCCGTGGCCCCGTTTCCGCGCCGCAGAGGCCATCCCGCGTTCGCGACAGCTGCTCGAAGTAGAAGTTAAAGCCAATTGACCAGAGGGTTGTGCCGAGGTTCGAGCGACCGCGTCTCCAGCGTCGTAAAGGACGATCGACGTCCGGTCACCGCTGTCAGGAAGGAGTTTGTCGTCTGAGGGCAGTGCTGAAGCGCTTTTCTCCTCCAATGGTACCAACGCTGTGGCTCTAGTGTCCCCGAAGGAGTGGACCGGATCCTGAGTCGACGCACTCGGCCCGTCCTGGGTATCGGTAAGGTTTAACGGATCGGCCACTCCCGCTGAATGGAGAAATGCCGAGTAGTGGCTGCCGCCAAACCGCAACACTAACGGTAGAGCCTGACTCGCCCCGACTTTGGTAGCCTGCAGCTCGTCGATACACGCCATAATAGAAAGGGGGTACTCTTTTACAGAAGCCACCGCCCGTCCCCGTACAGTCATCGAAACGGGGTGATACTTGCGGCAACGCCACTGAGGGGTGGCTTCTTCGCGTTGAACGACAAAGATGTCTCTCTGTAAAAACGTGGCTGCCATGCCGAGTGTGTCACTGCCCCCCAACAGTCCGTAGGCACATGCGAAGTTCGCCCCGATGGGGTGGCCGCGAAGTCCGTCAAAAACCAGCGGAATTGAGAAGCCGACTCTGTGCGCGTCATCGACGCCCACCCACGGCCCACGTTCTTAAGTGCCTGCACCCGCAAGTCGTGAGGGACCTGATCTTCCAAGTTCAAGAGTCCTGTACACGTGATACCTCGTTTAATGCAAGCCGTGAGAAGCTCCTGGTCCTTGGTAGGGGCGGTCAAGGCAGACTCAGCCACCGCTTGAGCAAGAGCTATCGCCAAACAATTGCCGTTCGCTGGAGTGTTTATTTCCCGAAGTCCCAGAATACTCACAAGCTCGCCCATGTGGATGGGTTCCGCTAACGGCTTAGGATCCATGGGTATCGAGTGACATTGCCGATCCGGCAGCAGCTTTAAAAGCTTTTCGCAAGTCAGACGTTCCCGTCGCTGCTGGGTCAGGAGAGCCGGACCCGCGATAACTACCGCCGGGCCCCGAATACCGGCTGCTTGTTTCCGGGCCTGATCCTCCGGCAGAAGCCGAGAGTGGGACAGCCGTGCCGAAAAAGCAGGAGTCGAGGAGCCTCCAGTCCCCGGCTGCGGAGGTGCAGAGGCGACACTGCCTTCAAATGGGGAAGACGGACCCTCCTCTGCCCTATCATCCTCCTGGAGAACGTGATAACTCCCGCTGCTGACGTTCAGCTGAGGCGGGGAAGGCTGAACTGGGGGCCAAGGCCGACGACCCCCTCGAAGGGGGCGTCTCATCCATGGCTGTTCGGGCCGGGGTTTTGGGGCCGGAGGAGGCGGGCCCGCGTGCGCGACATGAGTAGTATACACCGATTGGATAGGTATACCTGTTGGCTGGGGCTCGGCGGCCGGCGGTGGACTGGAAGTGGCGACCAGTACCGCCGGAGTCACCGCAGCTTGAGCCGCTGCATCGGCTGATTGCTGCACAACCAGTCGTCGCTGCGCCATTTGCCGCATTTCATCAGGGCTACTAAACGGTTTGGCCAGATCTTCAACAGCTAAAAGCTCGGCTTCGTGGACCTCCAGCCCGCCCGGCCCCCGCAACTGCGCATCAGTAAACTGACACCTCGACGCCGGGTGGCCTAGCGTACCACATTGCAAACATTGGAGGCGACGGCCCACGTCCGGATGCCGGACGATAATGGGGGTCCCAAACCAAAGCAGTCTGACTACTCCTTGGAGAAAGGTCGGGCAACCCGCCAGATGAAAGGTGACTTTCCAGGCAGTGGACGTACGTGAGTTCGGGGTGCAGGTATCCATATCCTCCAGCTCAAAATCCGTTGGTATCTTGGAGCGGAGGTAGGCAGCAATGCGCCCAATATCATCAAACCGGGTGAGATTATACAGCAAAATGGTGTACGCTGCCCGAGGGTGGCTCGACCGCCCGTCTGGTCCCCGCTGATTCAACCAGACCGAGCCCCTGACCGGGTGATGAACATTCTCGAGCGTGTACGCCCTCCCCTGAAAAGGCACTACGACATCCTGGTGCGCCTTAGCAATGGCTCGCGTAAAGAAATAGAAGTGGATTGAACGGGTAGAACGATTGTAGCTTATCGTCTTGGCCAACCCGAGGAAACGGTGAAGATCCGGCAAGCAGACCCGCAAGATTTCCGCCGATTCCAAAATCTTCTCCGTAATAGCGTGGGTCGTCCGGCGTCCAATTGGGATATCACGACCATGTCTAAGTTGTAAGACTAACTGTCCCTCGACCTGCGCCTGAACAGTCCGACACAACCGAAGCCGCTCGTCGCTGTCGAAGACAGAATTGAGAAAATCAGGCAGCCGACGACAGGCAATAAGCCCTTCCGCAATCCCAATGATGATGCGCCATTCATCATCTGTACCCTCGCGCAGACGGTGAGTACCTGTCAAGTTAAGGCGCGTTGCGCAAATGGCTCGGAGCGTGGTCGTCTCTGCATTGGACACGTGCTTGCCGTTGTTTAGTGTTTAACTATCGGAGGAAGGTGACCCGAACATGCGGGTACTACGGTGTGTAGTTCCGCATGCATCCAGATACAATTCGGAGCTGTGCTAATTACCTATCCTGCTGACGCCTGGACGGCAGCTGCCAGAAGCCACCCTCGCTCATGTCTATAGACCGGCTTGCCCGGGTTAATGCCAGAATAGCATATGTAGCACTAAAAGAGCGAGAGGAGCCGACATCGCTCGATGGTCATAGACAGACTCTTCGCTCCGTATGGATGCATGCGGTTCCAGTCAGTGGTTAAAGATGCAGTCTTGGCCGTGCTGACGAGGGTACAAGCGACAGGGTGCGACAGACCACACGATTGTAGGCGGTTTGAGATACCCAGTTTATGCTCAACCGGCTTGCGGCATAGGGTCTCGGAGGGCTTCCATCTATTCTAATTCTGCACTTTCACTGCAGTTGTTTGCTGTATTTGGTTCGCAAGTGAAACGTTGAAGGTCATCATTACGACTCCATAGTGCACGTAAACTGCAAGAAACGGAGCTCGCGTGTATAACTCGCCCATAACACCGACGCATCAACGTTGCTCTTCTTCACGCGTGCGCTGCACGTGCTTGCATAACAAATACCCTTCGAAGCACCTTAAAACGTCCGGTCTGAACCACGGTAAAACGGCTGCTGCGTTTGCCATGTAAAAACAGTCTTCTTCACAGTCTTTGTTGCTGGGTAAAAAGATGACGCCCATTTACAAGGGTTCCGATCAAGACAGGTTCTACTACATTTGAAGCCCAGGCTGGTTCCGTGCATGCGTTCGGACGATAGAACGTGCTTCGAATCCTCCTGTACTCGACGAGCTCAGTATCAGAAAACAAAAGCTTGAAAGGACGCAAGGACAGCGCGTACCGTTGACCTGCACATGTCTGCAAATGGATAGTACGAACTCAGTCTACGCCTGGTGGAGTCTCGCGTCTAGTCTATGCAGTCTTTCCCGCAAAAAGTGTTGCTGGGGTGGCATCGGCTTCATGCCCGCGTGTCATTTGAAACTTTCACGGTACCACAATGGGTGGACAGACGCCACGAATTTTGTGGGTTCGTTGAACTGCATTGGCGAACTGTCTCTGATTGAGCAGTATCCACAGCCTAGAGAATATGCGTCATGATGCACATCACCATTGTCGCCATAAAGGAGCCGGACCAGGCGACACAACTCGAGGTCATGAGTCGCGTCACCTGGTCCGGCTTTCATTCAGATGGGCTCACTTCCGACTCTTTTGCCAAAAAGACGCGGACACCGCACCGGCTATCTAGCTGTCTCATTTTTTTCGTCATGACGATGGTCATGCGACTGGCCAGGCCGGCCCTTCGCCTTCACACCCTGCAAGATGGGGGGCAAGCTCTGGAGCTCGCCTGATCTTCAGTCCACAGACCTGTATCAATTTTTTGCATATCACGTACCTTGCGCTTAGTCAGGACTAGCTTTATCGTTCGAGCTATCCATAACGATTAACACTGAAGGGGGTTGATCGCTGGATCCTATTTATTATGAAATGTAAAGTACACTCAGCGCTTTTTGCCGACACGTGCCAAGGAGGCGACACACTTCGTTGCACGGATTGTGGCGGGAAGTTCTCTTTAGTGGGGCCTAGATTAAAGAAGGGAGGCCTTCTTGCCGCTGCGCGCGCTACGGGAAGCAGCGCAACGTGCGAACCGGAAAGGGAGCAACAACCAGGGCATCCTGAGGTGTAGGGCACGTTAGAACAACCGCCCCACTCCACGTACGAGTGTCTGCTCTTCTACATCCGCCATCAAGTCGCTGACCCGTTTGCCGAGCGCGAACTCCGGTCCTACGAAGCGAACTAGCTAAGAACGAGATGCTGTCTGGTGGACCTGGCTCCAGCGGTACATGCTAGGGACAAGTCAAGATGGCCCCTCGGGACTGTTCGAAGTGGTATGATATCTCTTTTGCAGGCGTCCTCTGCACGCTACATGCACCCCCAGCGTGGTCCCCGGTTACACGTGCCCTTCTCGGAGTGCGTCCCGTGAGGCCCGATGTATTCAGTCAGCAGAATGAGCCAGAGGGGAGACGAACGATGTTGTCTTGGTAGATGACCAACAACCACCAGACGTAAAAGACTAGTAATAGGTACTACGAATTGACCGTCTGATAATAAGTACTACGGATTGACCGTCTGAATCTCTCTCACGTTGCACTGAGTGCGACGTTCAAGGTACATCACGCGTTGATCACGTACACATGAGGTTCGAGACTAAATCGGACTTGGTACGATGATTATGGTACTTCCAGCGTTATTTGCAGACACGCACACAGATAAGTACGATTTAAAAGTCCGGCATTCGTCTTGCGCATAGTCACTAAAAGCTCTACCCTTCGGGCCCGCGGTTATCTTTCGCCTCACCCTCTGCCGCTCCTGCTCCTGTCGCTCTATACGATGCTGTAAAGTAATCAAGGCTTGACCATCAGTGTCGTGTTCAGCTGTTTATGATGTATTAGTAAGCGCGTTGCCATGTGCTGTTTGTAAGAACCTTAGCGCATCCAGTGTGCGGCGCGTAGTTGCACAAGAGGAGTAGGATAACGTCGAGGCCAACGTCGTCCAGATGCTCCAAGCCGTAGCTATTCTACGGGCACGTGCGTATCTTTGATGTTCGGAGACAGCGGTTCACCATGTATCATATCGCTGTATGCCATTTCTACACAGGACATTGTAAACAACGCTAAGAGGTAGTAGGATGTTCTGATTAAAGCAAGCGACGTCCACCACATAGCTCTGAATGCTGGAACCAGCATCAACTGTCATCAGTGACAACTGATCTACTTTTTGGCGGAGCAGCAGGATCGGCGCCCTAACGATGGAACTCAAGTTCTCGCTTTCCACAGTGAATGGGTCTGTGGCCCGATGGAAAAGGTCAACGAAGTTGCACTCTAGCTGTAAATTCACCCTAAACAGCAATGTTGTGGAGTGACTGGTGGCTTCTGAGATATCGCACACGCGCCCACCGCCGTTTCCTTTTTCAGGTACGAAAAATGTTCGGCTGACTTTGCATCCTCAGCATGTAACCTTCTCTCTCGTAGCTTTTGAACGAGTGGGATTGCAAAGCCTTAGTTAGTGGTTCATGATGACACGTTAATACAGTTAGCAGGCGATGCGGTGCCCCATGAGACATACACAACGCGTGCTATAGCAGCAGGGAAGGTACGGCGTCGGTGTTTCAAAAGATTGTCCGTGTAGTTAGCGAATCTCTCGAGTTGAGACCGTTGGACACGCTCTCGGTGTGCACATGCCCTCGGCCTAACAACACTTTCGACCTAAATATATGAGAAAAGGCCAGTAAGAGGCAGCGCATGATGTGCCAAATAAAGTTACGGACACATTTTGGCTATTCGCTAGCAGTGAAATGGCTACAGCTTGTTGTCAGTGTAGTCTGTGAATGCTTTCGTGTTGCTCGATCCATGTCCCACTTGAAGTACTTCGACACTACCTCGGCCGCCGTACATATGGTGTAGACACTTCTATCGCACGCTCGAGTGCCACCCCGCAGTGTAACGGGGTGAATCGTTGCATAACAATTTGTAAGAAATTGTTAATAGAATATAACTATAAGAGTTATATTCTCAGAATATTGTCATAAGGACAAATATTCTGTAGCACTTACGAGTAGTTCCTAATTGGTTGATATAGACCATCAAATAACCAACGAAGACGCGCCACGACAGACGCACGCAATGAGTGGTGAGCAGATAACTGATTTACACATTTGTTTAGACATAGTTAGATAAAGATAAATAGTGATTTATTGCAGACATTAACTATTATAAATACAGTTCTACTTTTTACTTTAACCAAGTACTAGCTTCTTCTTACCGTCTTCCTCTGCACGTACGAGTGTACGTGAAGTCACGAGGCACCGCCTTATTCTGTCATCAGAATAAGTAGCTTGTACTGTCATCAGTACAAGCTTCAGGGTGCCCCGCTACACCTGGTAGCACTTCGTAGTCCGTCCAAGGACCGCGTTCACATCCAACATGAATATGTTGGATGATGAAGATGACCAAAGCTTTCACGCTACGCGTGACGGCTACTCCCATTTGAGCGATGTCGAATGGGATGCGGTTGAACGAATGGGTTCGACCATGGGCATCCATGCTGTTAGCGTCATGCTAGAGGCTCTCAACAGAGATGCCCAACATGCTACTATCGCCAAGTTCATTCAAAATGAACTTGACGCTGAACGCGAAAAAGTAGCCTTGCTTCACCAACAAGGTTCTCAACGAGCAGAGTTGTTGAGAGAACAGGGTGCTCAACAGTTTGAACTGTTGAGACAGCAGCAGGCTGCTGCTGGTGGGTCGATGCACTCGCGTCGACCCGAGACTTTGAAGATTGACATCTCCAAGTATAGGGGGGTCGAAGAAGAATCCCTCTTGAGATGGTTCGTCGAATTGGATGACGCCATAAGGGCGCGTCGCATCGACGACGGGGATGTGCAAGTTGCATTTGCCCAGTCAAATCTGGCAGGACGTGCCAAGACTTGGGCACTGGGGCTCAAGTTGCACGACCCATATGCGTTTGGGTCGTTGGAAGTCTTCAAGTCGCGACTCAGACAAACGTTTGAACCGCCTAGAGCTGAGTTCAGAGCTCGAACCGAACTCTTGAAGCTCAAGCAGGGTGAGCGTGATGTGCACGCTTACGCTCAACATATACGACATCTTACGAGTTGTATAAGTTCCAATCCGGTTGATGAACACACGTTGGTTTCGGTGTTCATGCAGGGTCTTGCGGATGGTCCCGTCAAGACTCACCTGTTCCGTCTTGAACTAGATTTACTAGAACAATCCATTTCCATTGCGGAACAGGAAGACTTCAGTTTGAGACAGGCTCGCGCCAGCTCGACATCTTTTCGCCCAACCGAGACGGTATGACAAAGGAGGTCCAGAGCCGATGGAACTCTGTTATTTAGAGAGCGAGAAGGCTCGCTCTACAGGCTACAAGAAGTTGCAGAGATGCAACAGATGTCAAAAGACAGGACACTACGCTTACGAGTGTAGTGCCCCTCGTCCAGTGTCTCGCGACACTGGGCGTAGTGACCGTCCACCCATGAGAAAGGGGCAGGGACGCGGGCCCGCTGTTGGTGCAAAAACGCAACAACGGGATGGACCGTCAAAAAACGGACAGGATCAGTAGGTGCGGAGCACCCTACTGGTCTAGCAACGTCAAGAGAATTTGTAGGCCTCTTGATAAAGGTTGCTCCCAACACACAAACGTTGTGCGTTGCTGCTCTAGGTAATGAGGTCTCACTCATTACCTTGAAACTCGAAGTGACGAATAAGTTGTCCCTTCGAGCTCTAGTCGATTGTGGGGCGTCCAACAATTTTGTGCAACGCCAATCGCTAGAATATGGTCACTTTAAGTTCAGTGAATGTGACACACCTCCTACGAGGATGACGGTACGTCTTGCGACAGGTGCATCCGTAACCGTCATGAAGCGTATAGTGAAGATCCACTATACGCTAGAAGATACCCAATATGACGTTGACTTTATCGTATTGGATTTGGATGACAAATTTGATGTCATCCTTGGAATACCGTGGCTCAGAAGGTACGAACCACGGGTAAACTGGCAACATCGAACAGTAACGATGCCTGCCGCTTGTTCATCAGATGGCCATCTGATGAACGTTTTGGAGAGTCCACAAGCGTGTGGATGTACTACGAGTGAGTGCGATGGCCTCACTTGTGGTACGGTCGTTAGTACGACTGCACAAAACCTTAGTGTACCAAACGGTTACACTTCGGAGCAAAGTTCCGGCGGCTGTGAGGAAACATAGGCTGCGCCGAAGATCCACCACTCGAATAAGTCGGGTGGACTGGGACAAAGATGTATCCCTAGCGGGGAACATCTAGAAGAGAAACCATCGATCGCTCAGGTTAAGCGAAACGATAATCCTAGATCGACTGGAGAGTCTTTCGTAGAGGATCTCGCTGTGGTTGTGCAACCACAGCTAGAGGAAGTAAAGGGAATGAGTCCCAAGATTACAAATACGGCGGAAATAAGTTCCCCGAAACCCGCGGGAATAAGTCCCCGGGAAGCCGAAGGAATAAGTCCTTCGATGCCTGAGGGACTAAGTCCCCAGGAAATGACAGAGACATTGAATGTCCTAGTCAATAACGGATCAAGTGTAGGCGCTTTTACACTTGATCTGATTGCGCCTCCGAAGTTGACTTTGGAGATTACTCAGTTGCCAACGCTCGAACATAAAAGGTTCTAGCGTGATCTGCGTAGTGGCAAAGTCAAGCAGATCTGCGTACTCGTCGCTGACGACGAGTGTGTATACGACATAAGGTCAGCAACAGTGTTTACTGAGAACGAGAGAGTTCTCAGTAGTTCATCGATGGACGAGAGTGTCCTAGATGAAAAGACACGAGTTGAGCGATATGACTCCCAATCGTGGAAATCGCTCAAGACAAATCCTCTCTATGAAGATTTGGTTGAATCCAAGGATGTATTCCCTGAAACTGTTCCGTGCGAATTACCGAAGGATAAAGGTATTCGACACGAGGTCGAGCTTAAACCAGGCTCGAAGTACTGTGTCATGAAGCAGTGGCCACTGCCTCGTGAACAAGTACTTGCGATCGACAAGTTCTTTGCCGATCGTTTAGCTGCGGGCCATGTGAGGGAATCAACTTCCCCACATAGCTCTCCGACCTTCTGTGTGCGAAAAGCAACAGGAGGGTGGCGGATAGTGCATGCATTCAACAAGCTGAATGCTGCAACGTTACCGGCTCAGACGCCGATACCAAGGAAGGACGTAATCATTGATGGTATGTCAAAGAGTATCATCTTTTCGTCCATGGATTTGATGGATGGCTTCTATCAAATCCTTATGCGGGAACGGGACATACCCTATACCGCAGTACGCAAGCCCAGCGGCATGCTCTGGGAAAGGCTAGTAATGCCACAAGGGCTTAGTAATGCCCCTGCCACGTTCAACAGATGTGTATCACATCTGTTGAGACCAGTACGAGAATTCGCGCCGAGTTATTTCGATGACGTATTCATCCATAGTCGAGCTATGGATGGAAAGTCGGACGTTGAGGTTCACAGATACCACGTCCGATAGGTTCTTACAATCATGCGAAAGCATCAATTGTATGCCAACCTCAAGAAGTGTATATCTGCAGCAAGCGAAATACCACTTCTTGGGTGCATCGTTGGTAAGAACGGAGTACGTCCTGATCCCGAAAAGATCGAGGCGATCACCGACTGGCCTGTGCCGGTTGATGTCAAAGGTCTTCGAAAATTCTTTGGGCTAGCGGCGTATTTGCATAAGTATTCACGCAATTACGCCGAGATGACTGTACACCTCTCTCGTTTGTTGAAAAAGAACGAGAGGTGGTTATGGAACGCTGAATGTCAGCGCTCCTTTTTTGATGGTATCAAGCAGAGCTTGATACAATCCCCAGTCCTAGCAATAGCCGATCAGGACAGGCCATTTCATGTGGTCTGTGATGCCAGCGATTTCGCAATCGGCTGTGCATTAATGCAGTACGATCTTGAAGGCGTTGAACGCGTCGTCTGCTATCAGTCGCGTCAGCTGCAACCAGCTGAGCGGAACTATCCAGTGCATGACAAGGAACTCCTTGCCATGAAGTATGCACTCGCAAAGTTCAGAGTCTATCTATTAGGAGATAGACCCTTCATTGTTTACACTGACCATGCGTCATTACGCACGGCAGTGAACAGCCCGCACCTTTCACAACGAATGGCGCGGTGGTTGTCATTCTTTGCGAAATACAACTTTACGGTCGAGTACAAACCAGGACGACTTAATGTCGTCGCTGATGCACTCTCACGTCGTCCCGACTTTGAAACAGTCGCGAAACCCAACAGTGAGACAGTCACTGCTGCGGTTATGACGTCCTCAGTCCCATCTTCAACGTTGCATGATGATGTGAGGCGGGCATACGCCCAAGATGGTGAGATAGTGAAGTTGTTGACACATCTCTCCCAACCATCTCGAGAATCGTTGAAACGATTGTCGTCTGCGTATCGATCTGCATCAGATCGATACACTACTCGTAACGGTTTACTGTATTATACAGCCGTTACTGGTGACACACCACGTGTTGTCATTCCAGATGATACTGATCTGCGTTTGCGGACCATGTTCGAGTATCACGATGCTCCTATAGGAGGACATCGTGGCCGAGAGAAAACATATCTCACGGTAAGTCGATACTTTTACTGGCCCCGCCAGTATCAGTTTGTGCGAAAGTATGTTCGCGCATGCGAAGTCTGTCAACGAGGTGAAGTCAAGTCCTTCACTGCGTGCACCTTTACAGCCTCTACCGGTTCCGGCTGAGTGCTGGGAATCCATCTCAATGGATTTCATCTTCGGGTTACCCAAAGACGCACGCGGGAATACGGGTATTCTCGTATTTGTTGACAGATTCAGCAAAATGGTACACCTAGTGGCTGTACCAGAGACAATCACGGCAAGTGGCTGTGCTTGTGTCTTTATTGACACCATCTTCCGACTTCATGGGTTGCCCCGTGAACTCGTATCAGACAGAGATCCACGATTCACTACTGATTTCTGGCGTTCCGTGTTCAAATCACTCGGAACGCGCTTGAAGATGTCAACATCTGATCATCCAGAGTCAGATGGTCAGACGGAACGTGCCAATCGTGTCCTTGAAGAGATACTTCGAGGATATGTACACTCCTTTAAGAGTTGGAGTGAGTTTTTGCCAATGGTAGAGTTTGCCATCAACAACTCGGTGCATGCGTCCACGACACATACACCGTTTTACGTGAATGGCTTGCGCCATCCGCGTGTACCCACCTTACTAGAGTGTAACTCTGGTTTAAGGGGGGGAGGGACTCGCGCGAGCAAAAACTGAATTGGTTCACGCTCATCACGCTCTGACGAAGAAGTCATTGCGTTTGATGCCGATATCTATAACATCGATATCGAAGAATATGATGCCAGTGAGAGTGCGGAAGCCCTCACTGAAGAAGATGATCCCAGTGAGAGTGCGGAAGCCCTCACTGAAGAAAAGGTTGATGTTGCTGCAGTGCGCTCACAGCACACTGAAGCTAACGAGTCATCAGATGAGTTCATACTGGCTCGTGAAACGGTAGTCCTTTTTGTGCAAGACTCCATCGCCGAAGCGGTGGATAAGCAAAAGCAAAACGCTGACAAGAATGGAAGGGCAAGCACTCTTTTCTATAATAAGGGTGACTTAGTCCTACTGTCTACGGTTAATCTACCAAAGCATGTAGTGACTAACTTGGGTAGCAGTAAACTACTACCCAAGTACACCGGCCCATTTCGTGTATTGTACCGCCTAGGCAATGCGTACACGATCGAGTTACCACGTAAGATGCGAACGCATCCCACGTTTTACGTTGGTCGGCTTAAGCCGTACCATCAGTACGCTGCTTCTTCCGATGAAGGACGCCCTTGCGCTCAAGCATCTCGCAGAGAGCCTTGTGCTCCCGATGGTGGGCATCAACAAGGGTCTGAAGAGCAGCTATCTCATCCCGAGACCGATCAGCAATCCCACGAGCTACCCTTAGCTCGTCACGAAGAGATGTCAGAGATCTCTCGTTCTCGAGCTGAGCAAAGTCAAACTCAGCTCGATGCTTCGAGGCAGTGTCCGCCATTTGGAGACGCCTATTCCGCTCATGTTCGAGATCGTCGCGTAACCCTTGCGTTACGCGATCAAAGAAGCTCTCGGGAACACACCGATCCACACGATCGTGTGGAGAGCGTCTTTCCTCCTCCTCCACCTCCATTAGAGGACTCTCGCGGTGGCCAGCGCTATCTAGTTGAGCAGCTGTTGAACCACCGCGACGTGAACGGACGTCGGACGAGTTATCTCGTCCGGTGGCGCGGCTATCCCCCGTCCTGGGATTCTTGGGAGCCCCGCTACCAACTAATGATCTACGTACTGGGTCTGGTTGAGCAGTACGACGCGGCACATCCTGTGCCGCAGAAGGACCGCCGGAGAAAGTCTTTCCGGCACGGTCGTAAAGGGATTTCAGGTTGTCAATCCCTTCGTACATCTCAGTAGATACACGTACGCGCCACCACGGGCTGGTAAGGAGGTAAGCCTCCTTAGGTGCTCGTGCAGAGTTGTTCACACAACACGGGCACGAGTCTCCCCAAGAGAGGCAGGGTGATCCTTTCTCCCTTGACAGACGATGCAGCTTGTAGCGTGCACCTGTCGGGGTTCGCTTTTCAAACTTATCACGAGCTTTGTTAAGTTTGTCGTTCCAAGCGTCACGACCTGCATCCTCAAAGTTATGGATGTAGGCGTTCCACGCCTGAAGCAGTGAGGGGCCATAACGTTTGTGATTCCCACTGTACCATCGATGTCTAAAGAAAGCATCGATGAAGAATTCATGTTCAGCGCGATAGTTTTTCGCGATGGGGTCAAGGTGATGGATCCTTGACGAATCGAACAACCGTGTTCGATAACGACCACTCGTCGTCGCCGACAAGTGATCCATGGCGGATTTTGGAGGCATCCATGCCTTCTTTTCTGGAGCGAGACGCAAGACATTGCGGTCCCGCTCTTCCTGCGACGTGCCGACAGAAGTACTGGCACCTCGCTGTGAAGTGGTGTCCATAGGAGAACCGACACCACTATTAGCGCCCGAGTCTCGCGACCTCGAGCGCCTTCGCTTCGGCGATGGTTCATCTGATTCGTCAGATGAACCAAAGATGCTACGACGCATAGCATGATCCATGCCACGCTTGGCAGGCGGCTTGGATTCAATCGCCGTCGATACGGGATCGTCTTCCGTATCAGGAGAGTACGAGACGTCGAGCTCATACTCTGTGAAGACATGAGTGTCTTCATGACCAGCGCCTGCATCACCAGGTGACACAGGCTGAGTCGCTTCAGCAACCGATGAGACATCAGTTGCTGTAGTTTCTGCTTCGGCGTCCGCACAGAGACGTGCGGACGCGCTCTCGGCGGCCTTGCTCGCGCATCGCATGGGCTTGTTAACCATGCGATGAGATGTTGGAAAGTGGACGCGGACCAACAGGTGCAAACCCTGTCCCAAATGATTTGGGATGAGTATCCATTTAGTCAATCAGTCACTAAAGTGACTGATGGTTAAGGGGGGGTGATGTAACGGGGTGAATCGTTACATAACAATTTATAAGAAATTGTTAATAGAATATAACTATAAGAGTTATATTCTCAGAATATTGTCATAAGGACAAATTTTCTGTAGCACTTACGAGTAGTTCCTAATTGGTTGATATAGACCATCAAATCAACCAACGAAGACGCGCCACGACAGACGCACGCAATGAGTGGTGAGCAGATAACTGATTTACACATTTGTTTAGACATAGTTAGATAAAGATAAATAGTGATTTATTGCAGACATTAACTATTATAAATACAGTTCTACTTTTTACTTTAACCAAGTACTAGCTTCTTCTTACCGTCTTCCTCTGCACGTACGAGTGTACGTGAAGTTACGAGGCACCGCCTTATTCTGTCATCAGAATAAGTAGCTTGTACTGTCACCAGTACAAGCTTCAGGGTGTCCCGTTACACGCAGCCTCTACCATCATTGCACGGGTTGTCATGTTATAAGCCGTATAGTCCTCCTGCCCATAATGTGCGTGACAAACATCAAAGAGGAGATCAGTTTGATTCGTATAGCATCGTCTAATTCAATATTGCGTATCTACTCGTTTGGGTGGGCAGTTGTTTTGAACTTAATCTCCATTTGCTTCCGTGCATCCTTCCTTGCGTTTAGTCGACTGCCAACCTTTACTCGCTGAGCAGCTACTATACTAAATTGTAAGGCCCGTATCTAAACTTACCTTATGGTCATCTCGAATCCGCCTGTCTCGGAGTGCTGTCATGAACCGATGATCACAATGTGTGCTGTTTCCGTTCGAAAGAATCGCAAACGAAGACGAGCCATGAACCGATAATTATCGTGTGCATGCTTCCTCGTTTGCCATTGTTAGCTACTGTAACGGGGCACCCTGAAGCTTGTACTGGTGACAGTACAAGCTACTTATTCTGATGACAGAATGAGGCGGTGCCTCGTAACTTCACGTACACTCGTACGTGCAGAGGAAGACGGTAAGAAGAAGCTAGTACTTGGTTAAAGTAAAAAGTAGAACTGTATTTATAATAGTTAATGTCTGCAATAAATCACTATTTATCTTCATCTAACTATGTCTAAACAAATGTGTAAATCAGTTATCTGATCACCACTCATTGCGTGCGTCTGTCGTGGCGCGTCTTCGTTGGTTGATTTGATGGTCTATATCAACCAATTAGGAACTACTCGTAAGTGCTACAGAATATTTGTCCTTATGACAATATTCTGAGAATATAACTCTTATAGTTATATTCTATTAACAATTTCTTATAAATTGTTATGTAACGATTCACCCCGTTACATCACCCCCCCCTTAACCATCAGTCACTTTAGTGACTGATTGACTAAATGGATACTCGTCCCAAATCATTTGGGACAGGGTTTGCACCTGTTGGTCCGCGTCCACTTTCCAACATCTCATCGCATGGTTAACAAGCCCATGCGATGCGCGAGCAAGGCCGCCGAGAGCGCGTCCGCACGTCTCTGTGCGGACGCCGAAGCAGAAACTACAGCAACTGATGTCTCATCGGTTGCTGAAGTGACCCAGCCTGTGTCACTTGGTGATGCAGGCGCTGGTCATGAAGACACTCATGTCTTCACAAAGTATGAGCTCGGTGTCTCATACTCTCCTGATACGGAAGACGATCCCGTATCGACGGCGATTGAATCCAAGCCGCCTGCCAAGCGTGGCATGGATGATGCTATGCGTCGCAGCATCTTTGGTTCATCTGATGAATCAGATGAACCATCGCCGAAGCGAAGGCGCTCGAGGTCACGAGACTCGGGCGCTAACAGTGGTGTCGGTTCTCCTATTGACACCACTTCACAGTAAGGGGTCATTACTTCTGTCGGCACATCGCAGGAAGAGCGGGACCGCAATGTCTTGCGTCTCACTCCCGAAATGAATACATGGCTGCCTCCAAAGTCGGTCATGGATCGCTTGTCGGCGACGACGAGTGATCGTTATCGAACACGATTGTTCGATTCGTCAAGGATCCATCACCTTGACCCCAGTTCGAAAAGCTATCGCGCTGAACATGAATTCTTCATCGATGCTTTCTTTAGACATCGATGGTACAGTGGGAATCACAAACGTGATGGTCCCTCACTACTTCAGGCGTGGAACGCCTACATCCATAACCTCGAGGATGTAGGTCGTGACGCTTGGAACGACAAACTTATCAAAGCTCGTGATAAGTTTGAAAAGCGAACCCCGACAGGTGCACGCTACAAGCTGCATCGTCTGTCAAGGGAGAAAGGATTACCCTGCCTTTCTTGGGGAGACTCGTGCCCATGTTGTGTGAACAACTCTGCACGAGCACCTAAGGAGGTTTACCTCCTTACCAGCCCGTGGTGGCGCGTACGTGTCTCTACTGAGATGTACGAAGGGATTGACAACCTGAAATCCTTTTACGAACGTGCCGGGAAGACTTTCTCCGGCGGTCCTTCTGCGGCACAGGATGTGCCGCGTCGTACTGCTCAACCAGACCCAGTACGTAGATCATTAGTTGGTAGCGGGGCTCCCAAGAATCCCAGGACGGGGGATAGCCGCGCCACCGGACGAGATAACTCGTCCGACGTCCGTTCACGTCGCGGTGGTTCAACAGCTGCTCAACTAGATAGCGCTGGCCACCGCGAGAGTCCTCTAATAGAGGTGGAGGAGGAGGAAAGACGCTCTCCACACGATCATGTGGATCGGTGTGTTCCCGAGAGCTTCTTTGATCGCGTAACGCAAGGGTTACGCGACGATCTCGAACATGAGCGGAATAGGCGTCTCCAAATGGCGGACACTGTCTCGAAGCATCGAGCTGAGTTTGACTTTGCTCAGCTCGAGAACGAGAGATCTCTGACATCTCTTCGTGACGAGCTAAGGGTAGCTCGTGGGATTGCTGATCGGTCTCGGGATGAGATAGCTGCTCTTCAGACCCTTGTTGATGCCCACCATCGGGAGCACAAGGCTCTCTGCGAGATGCTTGAGCGCAAGGGCGTCCTTCATCGGAAGAAGCAGCGTACTGATGGTACGGCTTAAGCCGACCAACGTAAAACGTGGGATGCGTTCGCATCTTACGTGGTAACTCGATCGTGTACGCATTGCCTAGGCGGTACAATACACGAAATGGGCCGGTGTACTTGGGTAGTAGTTTACTGCTACCCAAGTTAGTCACTACATGCTTTGGTAGATTAACCGTAGACAGTAGGACTAAGTCACCCTTATTATAGAAAAGAGTGCTTGCCCTTCCATTCTTGTCAGCGTTTTGCTTTTGCTTATCCACCGCTTCGGCGATGGAGTCTTGCACAAAAAGGACTACCGTTTCACGAGCCAGTATGAACTCATCTGATGACTCGTTAGCTTCAGTGTGCTGTGAGCGCACTGCAGCAACATCAACCTTTTCTTCAGTGAGGGCTTCCGCACTCTCACTGGGATCATCTTCTTCAGTGAGGGCTTCCGCACTCTCAGTGGCATCATCTTCTTCGATATCGATGTTATAGATATCGGCATCAAACGCAATGACTTCTTCGTCAGAGCGTGATGAGCGTGAACCAATTCAGTTTTTGCTCGCGCGAGTCCCTCCCCCCCTTAAACCAGAGTTACACTCTAGTAAGGTGGGTACACGCGGATGGCGCAAGCCATTCACGTAAAACGGTGTATGTGTCGTGGACGCATGCACCGAGTTGTTGATGGCAAACTCTACCATTGGCAAAAACTCACTCCAACTCTTAAAGGAGTGTACATATCCTCGAAGTATCTCTTCAAGGACACGATTGGCACGTTCCGTCTGACCATCTGACTCTGGATGATCAGATGTTGACATCTTCAAGCGCGTTCCGAGTGATTTGAACACGGAACGCCAGAAATCAGTAGTGAATCGTGGATCTCTGTCTGATACGAGTTCACGGGGCAACCCATGAAGTCGGAAGATGGTGTCAATAAAGACACAAGCACAGCCACTTGCCGTGATTGTCTCTGGTACAGCCACTAGGTGTACCATTTTGCTGAATCTGTCAACAAATACGAGAATACCCGTATTCCCGCGTGCGTCTTTGGGTAACCCGAAGATGAAATCCATTGAGATGGATTCCCAGCACTCAGCCGGAACCGGTAGAGGCTGTAAAGGTGCACGCAGTGAAGGACTTGACTTCACTCGTTGACAGACTTCGCGTGCGCGAACATACTTTCGCACAAACTGATACTGGCGGGGCCAGTAAAAGTATCGACTTACCGTGAGATATGTTTTCTCTCGGCCACGATGTCCTCCTATAGGAGCATCGTGATACTCGAACATGGTCCGCAAACGCAGATCAGTATCATCTGGAATGACAACACGTGGTGTGTCACCAGTAACGGCTGTATAATACAGTAAACCGTTACGAGTAGTGTATCGATCTGATGCAGATCGATACGCAGACGACAATCGTTTCAACGATTCTCGAGATGGTTGGGAGAGATGTGTCAACAACTTCACTATCTCACCATCTTGGGCGTATGCCCTCCTCACATCATCATGCAACGTTGAAGATGGGACTGAGGACGTCATAACCGCAACAGTGACTGTCTCACTGTTGGGTTTCGCGACTGTTTCAAAGTCGGGACGACGTGAGAGTGCATCAGCGACGACATTAAGTCGTCCTGATTTGTACTCTACCGTAAAGTTGTATTCCGCAAAGAATGACAACCACCGCGCCATTCGTTGTGAAAGGTGCGGGCTGTTCACTGCCGTGCGTAATGACGCATGGTCAGTGTAAACAATGAAGGGTCTATCTCCTAATAGATAGACTCTGAACTTCGCGAGTGCATACTTCATGGCAAGGAGTTCCTTGTCATGCACTGGATAGTTCCGCTCAGCTGGTTGCAGCTGACGCGACTGATAGCAGACGACGCGTTCAACGCCTTCAAGATCGTACTGCATTAATGCACAGCCGATTGCGAAATCGCTGGCATCACAGACCACATGAAATGGCCTGTCCTGATCGGCTATTGCTAGGACTGGGGATTGTATCAAGCTCTGCTTGATACCATCAAAGGAGCGTTGACATTCAGCGTTCCATAACCACCTCTCGTTCTTTTTCGAAAAACGAGAGAGGTGTACAGTCATCTCGGCGTCATTGCGTGAATACTTATGCAAATACGCCGCTAGCCCAAAGAATTTTCGAAGACCTTTGACATCAACTGGTACAGGCCAGTCGGTGATCGCCTTGATCTTTTCGGGATCAGGACGTACACCATTCTTACCAACGATGCACCCAAGAAGTGGTATTTCGCTTGCTGCAAATATACACTTCTTGAGGTTTGCATACAATTGATGCTTTCGCATGATTGTAAGAACCTGTCGGACGTAGTATCTGTGAACCTCAACGTCCGACTTTTCATCCATAGCTCGACTATGGATGAATACGTCATCGAAATAACTCGGCGCGAATTCTCGTACTGGTCTCAACAGATGTGATACGCATCTGTTGAACGTGGCAGGGGCATTACTAAGCCCTTGTGGCATTACTAGCCATTCCCAGAGCATGCCGCTAGGCGTGCTAACTGCGGTATAGGGTATGTCCCGTTCCCGCATAAGGATTTGATAGAAGCCATCCATCAAATCCATGGACGAAAAGATGATACTCTTTGACATACCATCAATGATTACGTCCTTCCTTGGTATCGGCGTCTGAGCCGGTAACGTTGCAGCATTCAGCTTGTTAAATGCATGCACTATCCGCCACCCTCCTGTTGCTTTTCGCACACAGAAGGTCGGAGAGCTATGTGGGGAAGTTGATTCCCTCACATGGCCCGCAGCTAAACGATCGGCAAAGAACTTGTCGATCGCAAGTACTTGTTCACGAGGCAGTGGCCACTGCTTCATGACACAGTACTTCGAGCCTGGTTTAAGCTCGACCTCGTGTCCAATACCTTTATCCTTCGGTAATTCGCACGGAACAGTTTCAGGGAATACATCCTTGGATTCAACCAAATCTTCATAGAGAGGATTTGTCTTGAGCGATTTCCACGATTGGGAGTCATATCGCTCAACTCGTGTCTTTTCATCTAGGACACTCTCGTCCATCGATGAACTACTGAGAACTCTCTCGTTCTCAGTAAACACTGTTGCTGACCTTATGTCGTATACACACTCGTCGTCAGCGACGAGTACGCAGATCTGCTTGACTTTGCCACTACGCAGATCACGCAAGAACCTTTTATGTTCGAGCGTTGGCAACTGAGTAATCTCCAAAGTCAACTTCGGAGGCGCAATCAGATCAAGTGTAAAAGCGCCTACACTTGATCCGTCATTGACTAGGACATTCAATGTCTCTGTCATTTCCTGGGGACTTAGTCCCTCAGGCATCGAAGGACTTATTCCTTCGGCTTCCCGGGGACTTATTCCCGCGGGTTTCGGGGAACTTATTTCCGCCGTATTTGTAATCTTGGGACTCATTCCCTTTACTTCCTCTAGCTGTGGTTGCGCAACCACAGCGAGATCCTCTACGAAAGACTCTCCAGTCGATCTAGGATTATCGTTTCGCTTAACCTGAGCGATCGATGGTTTCTCTTCTAGATGTTCCCCGCTAGGGATACATCTTTGTCCCAGTCCACCCGACTTATTCGAGTGGTGGATCTTCGGCGCAGCCTATGTTTCCTCACAGCCGCCGGAACTTTGCTCCGAAGTGTAACCGTTTGGTACACTAAGGTTTTGTGCAGTCGTACTAACGACCGTACCACAAGTGAGGCCATCGCACTCACTCGTAGTACATCCACACGCTTGTGGACTCTCCAAAACGTTCATCAGATGGCCACCTGATGAACAAGCGGCAGGCATCGTTACTGTTCGATGTTGCCAGTTTACCCGTGGTTCGTACCTTCTGAGCCACGGTATTCCAAGGATGACATCAAATTTGTCATCCAAATCCAATACGATAAAGTCAACGTCATATTGGGTATCTTCTAGCGTATAGTGGATCTTCACTATACGCTTCATGACGGTTACGGATGCACCTGTCGCAAGACGTACCGTCATCCTCGTAGGAGGTGTGTCACATTCACTGAACTTAAAGTGACCATATTCTAGCGATTGGCGTTGCACAAAATTGTTGGACGCCCCACAATCGACTAGAGCTCGAAGGGACAACTTATTCGTCACTTCGAGTTTCAAGGTAATGAGTGAGACCTCATTACCTAGAGCAGCAACGCACAACGTTTGTGTGTTGGGAGCAACCTTTATCAAGAGGCCTACAAATTCTCTTGACGTTGCTGGACCAGTAGGGTGCTCTGCACCTACTGATCCTGTCCGTTTTTTGACGGTCCATCCCGTTGTTGCGTTTTTGCACCAACAGCGGGCCCGCGTCCCTGCCCCTTTCTCATGGGTGGACGGTCACTACGCCCAGTGTTACGAGACACTGGACGAGGGGCACTACACTCGTAAGCGTAGTGTCCTGTCTTTTGACATCTGTTGCATCTCTGCAACTTCTTGTAGTCTGTAGAGCGAGCCTTCTCGCTCTCTATATAACAGAGTTCCATCGGCTCTGGACCTCCGTTGTCATATCGTCTCGGTTGACGATGTGATGTCGAGCTGGCGCGAGCCTGTCTCAAACTGAAGTCTTCCTGTTCCGCAATGGAAATGGATTGTTCTAGTAAATCTAGTTCAAGACGGAACAGGTGAGTCTTGACGGGACCATCCGCAAGACCCTGCATGAACACCGAAACCAACGTGTGTTCATCAACCGGATTGGAACTTATACAACTCGTGAGATGTCGTATATGTTGTGCGTAAGCGTGCACATCACGCTTACCCTGTTTGAGCTTCAAGAGTTCGGTTCGAGCTCTGAACTCAGCTCTAGGCGGTTCAAACGTTTGTCTGAGCCGCGACTTGAAGACGTTCAACGACCCAAACGCATATGGGTCGTGCAACTTGAGCCCCAGTGCCCAAGTCATGGCACGTCCTGCCAGATTTGACTGGGCAAATGCAACTTGCACATCCCCGTCGTCGATGCGACGCGCCCTTATGGCGTCATCCAATTCGACGAACCATCTCAAGAGGGATTCTTCTTCGACCCCCCTATACTTGGAGATGTCAATCTTCAAAGTCTCGGGTCGACGCGAGTGCATCGACCCACCAGCAGCAGCCTGCTGCTGTCTCAACAGTTCAAACTGTTGAGCACCCTGTTCTCTCAACAACTCTGCTTGTTGAGAATCTTGTTGGTGAAGCAAGGCTACTTTCTCGCGTTCAGCGTCAAGTTCATTTTGAATGAACTTGGCGATAGTAGCATGTTGGGCATCTCTGTTGAGAGCCTCTAGCATGACGCTAACAGCATGGATGCCCATGGTCGAACCCATTCGTTCAACCGCATCCCATTCGACATCGCTCAAATGGGAGTAGCCGTCACGCGTAGCGTGAAAGCTTTGGTCATCTTCATCATCCAACATATTCATGTTGGATGTGAACGCGGTCCTTGGACGGACTACGAAGTGCTACCAGGTGTAGCGGGGCACCCTGAAGCTTGTACTGGTGACAGTACAAGCTACTTATTCTGATGACAGAATAAGGCGGTGCCTCGTGACTTCACGTACACTCGTACGTGCAGAGGAAGACGGTAAGAAGAAGCGAGTAATTGTTTAAAGTAAAAAGTAGAACTGTATTTATAATAGTTAATGTCTGCAATAAATCACTATTTATCTTTATCTAACTATGTCTAAACAAATGTGTAAATCAGTTATCTGCTCACCACTCATTGCGTGCGTCTGTCGTGGCGCGTCTTCGTTGGTTATTTGATGGTCTATATCAACCAATTAGGAACTACTCGTAAGTGCTACAGAATATTTGTCCTTATGACAATATTCTGAGAATACAACTCTTATAGTTATATTCTATTAACAATGTCTTATAAATTGTTATGTAGCGGTTCACCCCGTTACATGTCACCCTCTATAAATACAGGCCGTGTCACCGTCATCCGAAGATGTTGGCGAAAAGATGCCAACACGGCAGCATTGTTGATGAACGCGGCAATAGATGCTTGGCTCACTACGAGCGCATGGTGCATTCATCTCGATTAAGTCCCGTCTTACTTTTTCTCGTACTATAAGAAGAGTTCAAACGATGTTATCACCTCCAATGTCAGACCGGCCAGATCGTTTAATTATGCTGTCAGAATTGCCCTGCCTACAGAGCCCTTGCACATCTTCGTGGGGAAATACACGTGTCCTTTACTATACGGCAATGTCGCTTCAGACACATTTGAACTACGCATTCTGCTAGATTCCTGTAAGCGAGCAGAGCCTACTTCGTGACGGATGAACAGCCTCGACCGGGACGTCCTCAAGCACAATCATTTGCTTCCACCTGTAGTACATTGAATCGCGTCTGTAACTTCTTGAGCAGCACGACATGCGTCCAGTGGCAAGTCTCCGCCTCGATGGCGAATTTCATTGCATGCAGGTCTGTAAGGAGCTTTGCGTACAACCTCACAATCTGCTTCGCGATGGTCTTGTTGAAATGGAAGCAGACGCCAAACCCCACAAGCTCTTCCCACCAGCAGTCACTTCGCAGCGACTCCATTGTCGTGAGCCGCTCGTGCGGAATCAATCAAGTCGCAGTTGCATTATCTGCTGTTACTGAATGTGCTTTCTTCGAGTAAGGCCGTTAATATCGGGTTCATGGGGCTGAGAGTGTCACTACTACAACCACATCCATAACAACACACGCACACCCAATTCATGAACAAACAGCATCACAATCAGCTTTTATCTCTCTGTATCACATGAAGAGTACCGAGGACGTACTGAAATAAAAATTTGTACCCACAGCAAACTTCTTTACGTTCGTTTGCTAGGAGCATTTCCAGCACAACAACCGACAATCCCGTCAGTCCATCAGTTGATAGTCACCACACACTACGTCAACAACAGAGAAAGCCAAAGTAGTGCAGTACTCGGTACACACTGTTGAGGTTTACGTATCACGACATGAATTGTGTGTCGTGTTTATGGCAACTTGCAGGGACAGGGCTCTTCGAACATTCTGGATGAGCGATCACTTTATGAGGGGATTTATATATGCATTTTAGCAGTAGTCTTAACTCTTAATACTACTTTCCATTTTAAAGCACTGAGAAGTAGTTGTCTGGTTGTTTTAGGTTATGAGCCCAAATGCGATGGCCCCCAATGATATCCTTACGGGTGACAACTACTTTATGTAAGAATTTAACCCGCGCATGACCCTTGCACGCAAGGATCTATTGGATCGTGTAACGGTGAAGCCAGAGTCGGCAGTGCTACGGGAATTACCCGAGTGGAAAGTCGCCGATATGAAGGCTCTGGCTGTGCTGGTGAAGTTACTCTCACCCACCTATCAGTGTATGGTTCGGGAATGTGAGACAGCCGTTGAGGCTTGGGAGGTATTGCGGTCATTCTTTGCGAAGAAGAACCTCCACAATCGGGTGCAACTTCGGAAACAACTACATGAATTTGTGATGGAAACTGGTACGAGTCTAATGGACCACCTACTGAAGTTTGATGAGCTTTGTTTGAAGCTCAGGGCTGCTGGTGACAGCATGGGTGATGATGAGAAGCTAGTACTCCTCTTAAGAAGCTTATCATCTGAATATGATGATGTGGTGCGCATAATTGAGGCGCACAGCAACGTGACGCTGTTGGACGCAAAAGAGATGCTCCGGCGGTAGTATGACACGCTACAGAAACGTGATAAGAAGGAAACTGCTTTAAAAGCACACGCACAACGCAATGTGAATCGACGCTTTCAAGGAAACCGAGGACACCATGGCCGTCAGAACGATAAAGATCGAAACCAAGCTTTCAGACGAAGGAACGACAACGCAAGATTTCAAGGCAAGTGTTTTACTTGTGGAAAACATGGTCACAAGAGTTCGCAGAGTCACAGCGTGAAACAGTCAAGATCTGGCGATGAATTTGTTTTCTCAGCATCAAGCGAGAAATTGGATTCAAGTGCAACTTGGCTGCTGGATAGTAGTGCAAGCCGTCACATGACTGATGACGAGCGTGATTTTGTGGAGTATGGGAATCTGATTACCCCAATTAGCATCAAAGTTGCTAATGGACAGCATCTTGTGGGGATAGGAACGGGGTCGGTGCGATTTGTACTGGAAATGGCCGCACAGTTATGCTGAAGAAAGTTCTTCATGTGCCTAAATTGGACAAGAAGCTTGTATCTGTACCAGCACTGACAGCCCGAAGTGTGCTTGTGCAGTTCAAGCGTAATCAAGCAGTCCTAACATTTAATGGGATTACGGTAGCAGTGATTAATCGAGTGGGAAAATTGTTTGCGTGGAATGTGAAGCAGGATGTGGTATTAGAGGCGTACAAAGCCGAGAGCACGACCAAAAAAGATGATGAAAGTGGACCGTGGCATGCTCGCCGTGGTCACGTATCGACAAGCAAGCTTAATCAAGTAATGAAGGCGTGCGACGGTATTACAAAATTGTCGGCAACCGAAGACGGTGTTTGCGATGGGTGTTCACGTGGAAAAAAGACGAAAAGTCCGTTTCTTCATACCTCAGGTACCTAAGGTGCCCTTTATGCCCTCACATTTATTAACGACTGTAGCCGATTCGTCTATGTGTACTTACTCGCTGCGAAGTCACAAGTGTTTGAACGTTTTCAGGACTTTCGCGTGATGGTGGAGACACAAACGGATCGCAAGATCAAGTGCATCAGAAGTGACAATGGTGGTGAGTTTACAAGTTACCGGTTCAACAAGTACTGTGTGAATCATTGTATCATACACAAAACAAGCGTGCCATATACTCCACAGCAAAATGGATTGGCTGAGAGAATGAATAGAACGCTTGCTGAAATGGCACGTTCGATGTTGAGCCATATGGAGGAGGATAGAATGTGGTGGGTTGAAGCTGTTATGACAGCTGCGCACACACTAAATTGAATTCCGAACACAGCGCTGCCCAACAAGAGTCCATTTGAAGTGATGAACGGTTCGAAACGTGAATGAAGTTACTTTCGTGTATTTGGATCTACTGGTCATACACGAGTAGCGGGTTTCAAGCGGACCAAATGGGACAACAAGTCTAACAAGTGCATTTTCTGGGTTACTCGGAGACATCATAGGCGTACCGTGTGTGGGATGTGGATCGAGAACAGTTGGTAGTGACTTGTTCTGTCACACTGGACGAAAGGACTCCTTCACGATACAATAATTTTGTTGTGAGTGAAAATTGTGTCAAAATCACACAACCGCACGATGATAGAGACGAAATTGCGGTTAATGTACCCATTTCAGCGGATTCTCATGATGCGGAAGACATGGAAGTTGATGGAGCAGATGATGTTGACCCTAGCTAGGAAGACATGGTTGTGGATTTATATGGCAAGGACAACAGGTCGGGAAATCTGGAGATTGTTCCGATTGAAGGGGAGCGTACAGATGAGCGGACAGGTGAAACAATTAGAGAATTGCGCACACTAAGTGGAGGCGTTGATGAGAAGGGTCATCAGCGCACGCACATGCTACAAGACATTTGCGATTGCTCAAATGCAATTGTACCGCGTGAGGAGCAGTACAACCAGGAGGACAGACTTGAGGTATACACTGGGTCGTGTAAAAGACTATTAAGTGACGATTCGTACCCTCGTTTGCTTGAAATAGATAATTCTGGACATGGTCGTGGAAATTTACCACTCTTGACAGGTGGAACTGTAGCGGATAATGAGGATGATGCTGACGTAGTCGAGCCTGAAGCTAAACGTCAATGTTTGAATGATTACGAAATTTTGCTTTCTGCCACTGTTGTACCCACGACTTACAACGAGGCAATACAGTCATCAGAGTCAAAGCAATGGAACGCAGCAATTCTGACCGAGATTCAAGCTCATGAACGCAATCACACATGGGATGTTGTTCGCCGCCCAACTGGTGTCAAGGTTATTGGAAACAAGTGGGTTTTTGGGCACAAGTTTGATGAAAATGGTGAAATTGTGCGTTGTAAGGCGCGTTTGGTTGCTCTTGGATACCTGCAAACGCATGGTTATGATTACTTCAATACGTACTCACCGGTTGCTTGCTCAAACACAATTCGCACGTTTCTTGCGGTTTGCTGCAGTATGAAATATGTGATACGACAATTTTATGTGGAAATGCCTTTTTAAATGGAGACTTGGAAGAAGACGTTTACATGGAGCCACCACCAGGGATAAAAATTACGTCTGGATCAGTTTGCAAGCTAAGACGAAGTTTGTATGGCTTAAAACAAGCCGCAGCAGTTTGGTACAAGAAGACATGCTCTGTATTTGTGACTTTAGGCTTTGTACAGTGTCGTGCGGACACTTGTCTTTTTGTTCGACGTCCCAGTACTAAAGTCAAGTCACTTTCGTACATAGTGCTGTATGTGGATGATATTCTCATCGGATGCAAGTCGAATGCAGAGGCTGATGGAATTTTTAAAGAATTGACAGCTCATTTCTCGGTGAAAACGCTTCTAGCTGCGTGATTTGTTTTGGGTGTGTAGGTGAACTAATCTCTAGAAAAGGGAGAGCTGGTTTTGAAACAGACTCAATTTATCAAGAAGATGATCACGGATTTCGAACAAGATGGTGCTTACGACGTTCGCAGTTCAATTATCGCTGGTCAAGATTTGATCCCTACTGACTCGCAGTGTGATTTAAAAAAAACTTTGTATCGAAAAATGGTGGTTTCCCTGATGTACATCGCGAATGCTACGCGACCTGATATCAGCTACACGATGTCGGTGTTATCGCAGTATTTGGAGAAGCCAAAACAGATGCACTGGCGTGCAGAGTTGCGCGTTTTGCATTACCTGATGGGAACACAATCACACGGGATTGTATACAAGAGATCGGACAGCAATAAACTCATGCTTTGCGCCTACTGTGATGCAAACTGGGGAGGTGACAAAAGTACTCGTCGCTCGACCCCTGGTGTTTTAATTTTGCTCGGAAACGCGGTTGGTGTATACAAGAGCAAAAGACAAAGCTCGGTGGCTTTGTCTTCGGCTGAAGCTGAGTATGGCACTAGCTACTCAAGAGATTGTGTGAATTCGCTATTTGCTAATGGAAATGGGTGTCGCGTGCACGAGTGCAACCACTGTGCACATGGACAATAAGTCGGCGATAAGCGTTGCGACAAATCAAGGATATACGCCAAGAGCCAAGCACATTGATCTGAGGGTGCATTTCGTCCGAGACTACGTTGAGCAGCGCACAATTCAGCTCAAACATGTTCCGTCTATTATGCAGCTTGCTGATTACCTAACAAAGCCCCTTAGTGCACCACAACTGCTACGTCTGCGTGATTCTAGTGGAATTCATGATAGTGCAAGTTGAAGGGGAGTGTTGAGGTTTACGTACCACGACATGAATTGTGTGCCGTGTATATGAATACTTGCAGGGACAGGGCTCTTCGAACATTCTGGATGAGCGATCACTTTATGAGGGGGTTTATATATGCATTTTAGCAGTTGTCTTAACTATTAATACTACTTTTTATTTTTAAGCACTGAGAAGTAGTTGTCTGGTTGTTATACACACGAAAGTGGTCGTACAATAGGCAAGAGCAGAACTACCAAGGTGAAAAGCGCAAGCAGAGGCAGAGTGATGCCCCAGTCTTGCAGACTCACGTAGTACGTACTACCGTTGAGATTCTTGGAGACCGTCAAGAGATTGCCTTGCTTGATGGGCACACAGGCAAAGACGACAAAGTTGTACAGGAGCGCGATCGCGACCCCGACGTCGATCTGCCACACTTGTTCGAGCACGCCACCGACGGTGTTTGCCGCCGCGTAGATGACCATCATCGAGGCGACCGTGAGTCCTCCGAGGTAGTAACTGGCAGGCAAAAAGAGCCACTCGCGCTCGTCGCCATGTGTCTGCACGACCCCAGCCAAGAGGACGCCCACGGCTACGCGGACTGCCAATTGCAGCCGCCGCTTGAACACACGCACCTCTTTGGGGCGCTTGGCTTTCTTGACACGAGCGACTCGTCGACGGAGCTGTTCGGCTGTTGCAGTGGATAGAGACGAGTGGCTAGCAGCTCGTTTACGGAGTCGCAGCCGCATGGACTGCGACTGGGGCGGCGGCGATTGCAGAATCACGTCATAGTGATGGCTTGTTAGGGAACTGCCACTTTCAATTGTTACAGGAATATATTTTACGGAGGTGCTAAGGCCAGTTGTCGCCGTCAATGATGTGGAGGGAGGAAGCATTACGATATCAACTGATTTATTACTATTTTTTTATAATAAAGAGGGTTGCTAGAAGGCACCGATACTACGGCCACCGACAGAATTACTACGGCCACCGACAAAACTACTACGGCCACCGACCGTTGATCCAGCTAAGCAGAGCTAAAAAAGATCATTGCAATAATGCACCGCAGCCAAAAAAACACTTGTTTACTTAAACGCACGAGCTTCTGCTTCTTATGCGTTTCATAGTAATTTAGCTCTAGTGTGATTACGGCTCCTTTTTCTAGTATAGAAAATACTCTACAGATCTCAGTGTTGGAACGGTGGTTGCTGTTGGTAAGGATCCGCAACAGGGTGACTATTTATTGCCGCAAGAGGTTAACTTCGACTCAAACGTTGACCGGGCACGCTGCAAATGAATTTCGGTGTCCCGTTTGATGACAAGCACCGCACGATGAAGCCTCTCTCTTCCTAGACGGTATCACTTACGTGTTTAAAGTTTGTAACAGGGCACCCTTAAGATTGTACTGATGACAGTACAAGCTACTTATTCTAATGACAGAATAAGGCGGTGCCGCGTAACTTCACGTACACTGCTACGTGCAGAGGAAGACGGTAAGAAGAAGCGAGTGATTGTTTAAAGCAAAAAGTGGAATTGTATTTATAATAGTTAATGTCTGTCAATAAATCACTATTCATCTTCATCTAACTATGTCTAAATACAAAGGTGTAAATCAACTATCTGCTCACCACTCATTGCGTGCGTCTGTCGTGGCGCGTCTTCGTTGGTAGATATAATGGACTATATCAACAAATTAGGAACTACTCGTATGTGCTGTTGTTAGATGTTGTCCATTAAACAATATTCTGAAAATGTTTAACTCTTATAGTTATATTCTATAAACAATTTCTTACAAATTGTTATGCAACGATTCACCCCGTTACAAAGTGAGAAGGGTGTTATTGTATTAAAGTCAGTGCTCGTTCCGCTTCGTCCTTTCATCGGGCAACCTTCTATTCTTCAAGGATTGTGGTATATGCTAGTTTAAACGGCGTTGGTACCTATTAAAAAGGCAAATGGAAAGTTATCTCTATTGAATGAATCCAAAAAATTTCACGTCAGTTCATCCACGACTGCCTCTTTCCGGTGTCGAAAAAATCTGTGTGTCGGTCTCGTAATTCTTCAAAAAGGACATGCAAAGCTTCATTCATGTGGTACGCAACAAGACGTCTTTCTGAACGGATTTGATGGAGGTGCCAATGACATCAAAATCGCTTAATTTTAGGGCTTATTGTAAGACGAGATGCAAAAACAAGATTTTTGCAAGATGTGATACAAGGTATTTTATCAAAGGAAATTTATTCACATTACCACGATCAAAATGATTGCTATCTTAATTAAGGCCTGATTTGCTGCACGTTTGATAAAGTATAGATTGTTCCAGTAGTCAGCAGGACTACCCGACGCAAGCCTATCAAATTTCGTATCGATTGAACCGTTATTCAGTAGGTATGCGAGTAAATAAGAACACGCTTGACAGCCCCACAACAAAAATGCCACGTAACCAGAGCACAAAGAGCATGGGCGCATCAAGCAGCGCTGCCGTCGTAGGGGCTGAACGAAGGACCTGGACGGGGAGATAATGCTCAGTGGTACGTACTACTAGTGGAGATTGTTTCAGTTTGCTGCTGGTCTGCATGAATAATGGGGTGCTTTTCGATTGCTGATGAAAGACTGATATGGGTTTTTGGACAGATTAATACATCGAGACGGGCGATTACACTACCGTCAAAAATCTAATAAATGACACGATTGTGGAGATTTATCAGTCTGACGCGATTGGTACGAACGGACTGGCTGACGGTACTCTATTTTTGTCGATTATTTGCTGATGTCTTGGTTGATTGAACTGTAGGGATTGGCAAATACGACCATTTTCGTGCGAACAACGCTTCCCCACACCGAATTGTACTTTACCGTCTGCATCCACCATGCCAACAGGACGAGCAGGCAGAAAAATGAGGATTTGAGCAGTGTGCGTTACCTTGACAAGGACGGCTAAATAAACAAAGAGAGCTACACGAAGGACGTTGCAGCCATTTCGTCACGTTTGAGAAGAAGGACAAGCAGCAGTAAGCAGGCGAGCAGATAGATCCATTGTAATCCCAAGGCGCCGACCAGATGTCAGCTATAGGCTACCGCAACGATCGACCGATCAGAGTACTTCGAATAGTCAGTCAACATAATCGAGACGTAGTTCCTACGTGTTGATACTGTAAGAAAAAAAACTCGGTGAAGATATTCGTTATGTCCTTAATGATAATGAGATTCGATACCTGTGCTGTCATCTGTATCATAACTTGTAACATTAGCAAAAAGTCGATACTGCAGCAGCAATATCACAGTCACAATATATCTTTAAGTTTGATTGCAACCACATTCATATTAAACCATATCACAGCGCTACGATGATCCATCTCGGTAGTCTAACGTCAATCAAAGAGGCACGTAGCCCTATTGTGTCCCGATGTACCACACCGCTTACATTTGTAAGCCTTCCTTGCTTTACCACCACACTCACCCTATGACCTGATACGTCTTTTCTTCGGGCGCCCGGCTTGTCGAATATAAACTGCGGGTAGGATACTTAAATCACGCTTTAGCACGTGTTCCTCGGCAACCTCAAGCTTACCGACGCTTGCTTAATACGCCGCAACTTTGTAACAATTACTCATCAGCTCGTACGCAACCTTAGGCTTATCGACCGCCCTTAAGGTCGCGATCAAATGGCAACACGAAATTTTGTGCTGCTTCCATGTTTCACATGAGCATGAAGCTTTCTTGATGTCAACACGGTGTTGCTCCAGTTGATTGCTGAATCGAGCGACGAATGCTACGCTTTCAGAACTGAACGTCACACCATACCTTGCAGCATCCATAAATTGTTTCTGCAACTTTTGTTCAGCCCGAGGCGTAATTGTACGTCCCTCTTTCCTCCATAGCATACCCAATTGAATCCTTTTGTAACACCCATCCATCATAATCGTCGTTTAGGCCTTGAAGAACTCGTACGGCATCATAATCTGTGGCTTCAGGCGGAGACTCTTTGCTTGCTCACTCTCAACAAAGTTGGTCGTTCGCGATCCGTAAAGCGGAGCTGCTTCTTAATGTACGTGAAGTGTTCACTTACGAAGTGGTACCGCATTCAAAGAGATAGCATTAGCTGGGTTATCGCGTATAGTTTAGTCATCGCGATATCGAAATCAGATCGATTTGATGCGGCATTCGCTTCCCATACGAACTTCTCTTGGGTGAACAATAGCCGTACCATTTTGTCATTTCTCATATTACCTGTGCAGAAATACATGACAAGTTAGAACAAAACTGCTGATAATTTGGCTGTTTCCGTACCTGAAATGTGACGAATGCAGAACATTTAAAAATGTTGAGCTTTTCGGCGGCAGATACCAGGCCAGCAATTCGATCACTGAAGACGGGACTTGTAGTCAGTGGGAAACCATGTTATATGACATGGCAAAAAATCACGAGTAATTGTCGTAGTCTTCAACAGGGACGAGCCCAATTGCAGCAATTTTGTTTCTGAAATTTCCGTCGCGACTGTCCAATACAATCTGAACCCCGTTGTATTTGCGATGTTTCATGTGAGCTGCATCTACACCAAAAATCCCCTGGTTATTTAAAAACCACTTCGGGTTAAGTACAACGATTGCCCGGCGGAAGTGCCCCTTCTCGTCGCATTGAAGATCCGTAAGTGTTCCTGGGTTCAGACGCTGAAACTTCGACAGTAGACTTGGTAAAAGAGTAATATTCGTTGAATCTTTTGAAAACAGCTTTTTTATCGTTTCCTTAGCACGATACATCATATGATAGGACGCAGTCATCTTGGATTGGTGACGAAGTTGATCTACCAAAATTTTTGCGGACGTGGTCGGTTCTGCAGACAATAAACCACGGACTATAGAGCCGGTGACTAGTTGAGACGTTGAAGGCTTCCCGACACTAACGCAATTCTGGTGATCCAGATTTCCATCCGTCACATGCCAGTCACCTGGGCCATGTTTGTTCCTGAATCGTGATAATCTCATATGCCATTCGCAACCCGATCTCTCACTGTTACACTGTAGTAAACGATCTGTCCTACCTCTCGAAGACACGACAGCGCATTTACCTTGCGCAAGTGCAACTTCTTTAAGTTCTTGGACAGCTGCCTTTCCTGTAGACCATCATTTCGCCTTCAAGTCTTCCATTAATTCTCTTTACGTTAGTGCAGGAATGAGCAAACGAAATCAGGAGCATGAGTGCTATATGAGGCATTTGCTTTATTTGCGACAAATATTCATAATTGACCCTAGATCGTGATAAAAAATCTTAGAATGAGATAACTATCTTCAGATCGTTTAAACCTACAACCTTTAGCATTGCTTAAGGTGCAAAACACTGTCATAAATAGCCTTTAGATCGTGATAAATAGCTTTACATCGAGATATATAGCACTAGGTCGTTGCATAAATAGCTTCAAATCTTTGTGTAAATAGCTTGAGATCGTTATTATTTAGATAAATTTCCTTTTATAAAATACCTTGTGTCACATCTTGCGAATTTTTGTTTTTGCATCACATCTTACCAAAAACCCTTCATTATAGTCTTTACGCATCTGCGATGATCAAATTAAATTTGTGCTCGCAAGGTATTCCTGCGATGGTAGTGACTGTAGAGGTGATTGGCGTCGCATTGATTGCCATGGTAAGTTGAAACTTTCCAGCTTTCATTGTAAAATTAAGTGATGAGTAAACACGTAGGAGAAGATAATATTATGGTCTCACCTGTTCAACTTCTTTTCGAAGGGCGAAATAACAGACCTCTAAATTTCTGTTTTAAAAATGTTAGCACGCGGAGTTGGCTGCGTCCATGGCAAGAGTTTCATTCGCTGCTTTGCCAGTTTGGTGGGTGAATGTTTTTTTTCGGTTGACTAAACGTGCCGTTCGCAGCACAAAAACTACAAATCCTTCTGACACTTATAACGAACTCTTATACGACATTTTAGGCATCATCTCAGTGTGAGATGAATAGGACAATAGAACCATCGAAGCGAATTTTCTCATGCGCGAACGAGTTTATCTATGTGAGGATGTATTTAAGTCTTGCCAAGGTACGCTACAAATTGTATGTTGCGTTCGGTCCATGGGAGTTAAAAAAACCAACTTCCTGCGAATTTCTTGACCGTGTTCGAGTAAGCCACCTGCACAATAAGAAAGATGCTAGACCACGAATGAGTACATGTGGTTTACAGATTTCAAAAAGCAATATGCACCTTACCGATCTCCAATCCTCTGCGAATACTTTTTACTTCTTATCATCCCTCCCAGTAAATTGGAGCTTGCAGTTGGTGAAGAAGTTGTTCTAATGTGTCTAACGCAATGCGGGATACTTTCTGAAGGAAAGACAATTTACAGAGTGTTCATGAGATTCAAATCTATATCGATACCGAAACGCCGAGTATATGGTCGGCATGAAGTATCCGACGTGTACAGTTTATGGCGATAAAGAACGACTCGGTTGCCTGTTTCTATGTGAAAACAGAAATCGCTGATAACGTCCGATATAGCATTTATTTTCTACAACGTGGAACAAAGATATTTTTTCTCTATTATTTCGTACGTGCAATCACGCAAAAAATCTTGTACAGTTTTTCTTGGGGATTTTGTGTATTTTAAATGAGCGAATGACAAATGTGTAATGCACCAATCGATGTATTTTTCTATGTTAATTTCATATTATTATATTTCCGTGACTTTTACAACAACAAATATCCATAGAACTCCATTCATTTGAGTTTGATTAAAGCATTCTTATGCTTAAGGTTCCAAAGACTTCACATTGTAAGTTTCAACTGCTAACTTTGTCCTCGCATGATGCAATAAATATGCCTAGCTTTATAAGCGCACATACAAACTGCAGCAATTCCACCTTCTTGAGACTTTACATTTGAGTGAGAGCTGGATGAGATGTACTAGCGGTGGAGGGCTAGCTACTATACTTGTTGAAATTGATAGTAGAGGAACAAATGATGTCTGTTATGGAGGATTTTTTTTTAATGTAAACGATGTGAGTTTCTCGTTTATTCATTCCACCTTAATACGCAAATTTACCTTTTTATATCGTCTAGCTCCTTAAAAAATTAAAAAGTGCAGTGTCTTTGCCTTCCTATCCATGATTCTGTAACAATTATGTGAGAAAGTCTATATACACCTACACGATTGCATCTGTTACGAACAACTTTCCGTCCATTTCGTTGCTTGTATGAGGCCTTGATGACGATTATATAGCCATTTGTGATAGATTTCATATATACAGTTCCACCAGATTTTTATATCGTGTATTGCTAGTTTTCCTGCTGCTCCATGTTGCTCTGTGCTGTGAGTGCTAAAGCATACTTTTATGCAAAAAAAATGGTGTATCTGATCTGACATCAATTTCTTTGATCATTTGTACAAGGATAATGGTTAATTGTTCAATGTTAATCATAGTTCTATTTTTTTAAATTAAGCTATCTGAGCTATGATAGACGTATTTACTTGCCTTTGTCAGTAGTAGTGTGTCTGTGTCCATCGTACTGATGCCTGTAGCCGTTGTATTTATTACTGTGGTCATTGCGGCTACCCTTAAGAGGAATTAGAAAAATCGGTAAATGGTAGATTCTAACCTTGACAAGATTGAAAACGTGTTTAACAGTCAGTTAACTTAATATTTTGTACAACCAAGAAATGTTATAAGCTATACTCACCAAAGTGCACCACAGCATTATATTTAGTTATCGCGATAATTTGATTAAGAATTAAATGTATGATTCATCGCACACCCACTCTTTGCTTTTCATCCAAACCCATTCAGGTTGGTATCATAAGGTACTCATCAGTGATGGACTAACATATAAAGTACCTATGTGGCATCCTGGATTTTTAAAACTGCGTTTTGATACTCCTCAAACACTAACTGTGCCGGACTACCTAATTGCAATGGGTGAAGTGTCCGATTCCATGTATGGGGGCCTTGGCTTGCCTTGCGTACCCGTCGTCTGGCGGGTTGCACTATTTGGTAGACTTGTACGGAGTGAAGATACATATGTGTTGAGGGGGGGTGTACCTGAGAAGCCCTAGTATATTTAATTTAACCATTAGACCACTGGGTTGCCAAGTGATGCACTCAGTCGAAAGTATACTTATAGCAAAAATTTCAAGGAGCTTGAGCCCTAGACATTTTATTGCTCCCTAACCGCTAGGTTGAGAGGACACTTCCGATATGTGCGATCAATGGTTTGCTACTCGACGACTCCACAGGCCGAATACTTCCTGGGGTCTTACTTGCACCTGGGTCTGACCACGCGACTAGCTTCAACTGGGGAGGGGAAAATAAAATATTTTTAAGGAACAGGTGTTAAGTCTTAACAAGATGATTCTTGAGCACGAAAACGTAGTTCCACGTAGATTGCAATTTTAAAAGTATCTGATATGGTTCTATAATTAACCCTTTTCTTATATTACTATCTAATGCTCTGGATCTTAATGTCACTGGGCAGGAGTGACCGGATTTAAGGAAGAAGGATAACCACTGAAGGACGAACGTCAACCACCGAAAGACCAAGGTCTACTGGAAATGGACCGGGTCATTCACTGAGGAAACAAGGAAACCGTTGAGGAACCAAAATCTACCAATGAGGGACCGGGTCAACCACTAAGTGACCAAGGTATTCCGTAGAGGTAATGGGTCAACCACTGAGGGGTTAATGTCTGCAATAAAGGAATTGTTTTACTACCTAGGGAACAAAATTAAACAATTAGGGACCGGATAAACCGATTAGGGACCGCGGTTAGACTTTAGGGGCAGCGATCTACCCTTGAGAAAAGGTTCACAAAATAGAGTCTGTAGTTATTGTCTTTCAGAACCAATTTACTGTTACCCTGAAAGCGGTCTTTGTCTTTATTGATTTAAAAGTTTTTCTTCCCTAATTGTCCAACAGCTTGCATCATTCCTTCTCTCTCCAAAACGCTTACCCTGAAGTGGCATCTTAGCCCCTTCATGGTGATACAATTTAAATCTATTGTGTTGATCGAAAGCACTTCACTAAACTGTTAGTAACGATTTGGTGATCACCAGGACAATTATTAAATTCCGGACGCTAGGTCTAGCAGACGTATAATTAATGGATAAATCCGCTCATTAACTAGTCCTAATGCCACAGCAAATGATTAAAGGCAGCCATTGATTAAGGTGTGTTACGTGTGACTATGCAAGCAAGAATTAACATTGCAGTTATTGCACATTAAGTCGTATATACCATTCGTCTTCTCGAAATTTAATACGCAGCAAATTACAAGCTTAGACCATTTCTTTTTATTTCTTGAGACTAAGGAATGCATACTCGTATATCGAGATGGGTGGCGTGTGTTAACCTCCGGAGTCGGAGGTGCACCAGTCATGGACGTTAGCTGCTACAACAATGTCTTCGTGGTCAGGTCATTTAAGGTGATTACGAAACCTCAGGCAAATTATGAGGGGCGATAATGTCTGTCATTAATTTTCATCAATGTAAATCTGGTTGGGATGTTCTTTGTACCTTGTCAGACTTTTATCGCCTATTAATCCATCTATGTTTCGATACGATCATCAAGACGCCAAAAGATTAGGTGTTCTGATTGACATAAAGCCATACACGCGGCTTCAATAGAAGAAAGAGCAACAGTTTTCTGTCGCTTGGACTTGTAGATAATAGAACCACCGCAGAGAAACACAAGTATTCCGAAATCGATCGGCGTGTAGACAAATCGCTTACCTAGGTCCCATCAGCATACACAGTGGGCACAAATTCTTTATGTTACCATGCTTGTAACATATATCAAGTTTGATTGTACCCTTGAGATCACGCAGCACACGCACTGCGGCCTTCAACTGTGCTTAGGTTGGCGACTCAAGGAATTGCGAAAATTCACACATTGACACACAGATGTCGGGACGTGATGCATCAGCGATGTAGAGCAGAGATCCAATTGATTCCCGATACTTCTTGCTGTCTGTATTTTCACCACCATTAGATTCACTTGGGTCTGTCCAAAAATATTCGGTTGCGGCTGAAAAACAAAAAAGCTGATCGCAGCTTTCAGCAAGTCTGTCAGAAAACTATGACTGACAGATGTGAATAAATCCACGCTCGCGATTGTAATCAACTGCAAAACCGAGAACATAACGAAACGTAATCTTAAGTCTTGAAGTGCTGTAAGAGCTCCATCATAATTTCTATAGCTTGCGAATTGCTCTTTCATCCGACCAACAGGTCATTACGTAGAGCACAATGTACACCACATGTCTTCCGGATAATTGGCAAACAAACATACACGGTCAGCGATGCACGGCTTAAACCTCAATGCCTTCAGCACCTTGCAAAAAGTTTTGTGCCAAACAGAAGCATCTTGCTTTAGGCCATACAAACTAGGCGTAGATAGCATACTGTGTTCTCCAGCGTACAGGTTCTTTCTGGTGGGCGCACGTAAACTTGCTCATCTGACTTGTCATTGAGAAAAGCAGTATCCACATCAAGTTAAAGAATCACGCAGCCGTACTGACAGCATATAGCCAGGAACGTACGCACCGAATTGAGACTAGCTACCGGCGAATTTGTCTCCAATCAATCGACACCATATACTTAACGAAAACCATAGGCTACGAGATGCGCTCTGCACCGAACAACATTCCCATCGGCATCTTGTTCCACATAAACTATTTACTTGCCAACAATTAATCGAGCACCATGTGGACGACTTACAGCATCCCACGTATGGTTAAAGAAGTGCGACTTGATCTCTCGGTCAATGGCTTCTTTCCAATTGGCTGCGTCAGGAGATGCAAGAGATTCTTGGTAAGTGAGAGGAATCCCCATAACTGCCAATGCAATATCTGAAGCATCCGTAAGGCGAAGCTGCTTCGGGTCTGGATCCGAGGTATCAAGATCATGGCCATTAAGATAACTGACATGACTCGCGTAAATTTCGTGACTCGCACTCATGGTAAACAAGTCGATATAGAACAATCGGTAGAATTAAGGCACGGGATTAAACTTAACGATCGATTTGGTAGAGCTAGTAGTCTACTTAAATTTTTAAATGACTACACAAGATCTTCTGAGACATCTTTGAGTGGTCAATTTTAATTATTACCGATCAAGAATTGCCGTTTTGTTTGGCTAAGTAAAAAAATGGTGCCGTACTTAAGTACCAGCACTTCCTTGTGAACTTCAGACTTGTTTTTAATTAAGTATACACGTATTGCGCGCGGACGGTGGTGGCGAATACAATGCACATGACATTGTTTTGCACAGTCACAGGGGTCTGACGTGAGGTATGCAAAGCTAGACATCTAGTCAGTAATTGACAATGGAGAATGATGAGCGTATCTGTTTTACCATAATGAATATGGTACGAAAGAGGATGTTCGCCTAAAACCTACGATTGTCTTTCTGGGGTGATGCCTCATAGAACGCGAAGTAATTTGTACTGGAGTCGAACTAAGTCAAACTCTGGTGGTGCATCACTCGTTAATTTTTTTATACGAAGAAGGTACCTCTGCGGAAATAAATCGTAGTTTTCGGTTCTGCATGCACAATGCATGTCAATGAAAAACAATTTACTTGAAGAGCGCGGATAAGCGGTTACAATAATCATCCGAAGCTACGAGACAAAGATGTACAAAGTTAAAACAAAAACAAGTTATCTGCGGTGACGCAACATGTACAAACATCGAAACTCAGACCATGAGCAAACATAACAGCTCAAGTCCTTCTTAATAAATTCTGACGTTCAGAAGGAGTCACTTAATTCTAGTCAATTGAATTTCAAGTGCAATCAAGCGTAAAAAAGGGTCATTCATGTCCGCGATGTGGAAGGTCCATATGGGCATAAAAAACATTGTACAATGTCAATAGCATGCAACCTACAGAGGAGCCTTTAAATGAAAGGCACGATGAGCAACAATATGCGAAGAATGTAATTATATCAAAGGACTCAAAACGCTGTAAGGAGGCAATTAAAAGCGACCGTTGAGAATCGCGCTGTCTAAAAAGAATAAAATGATAGAATGTCATAGGTTAAAGGACGTGTATAAGGTTCGTTATGCCACCAAAGGGTACACATTATCTGCGTATCAAGTAAATTATCAAAAATTTAACGGACGCAAACGATTACACTAAGCGATGTAAAGCTCATTTGGTGGTTTGTATAGAAGAAATATCTAAATTCTCCAGACGATGAAATGTAACTGCGCGCCATGGTGACTAACTAGATGTGTACGTAATGGCGTAAAGGGAGATCCACCTGGACATCCACATAAAAGCGCCGAAGTGTACACTCTGGATATAAAATAAGCTATATTTTTATGAAAACAAAGTTGTTAAGTGAAGTAAATGGTCTCTACTGTTAAAATAGTCACTGTATTGAATTTAACAAGCTTTGAGGATGTGTAGAAATTTTTAGAACATAAGGCGCGCCAAATTGTGAATTCCAACAACGCAAGGCGGATTTTTGTCTGTAATACAAGCACAGAGACAAGTCGTGGGCAGATTTTGGTGACAATGTGGATGACCTGTTGGTCACAGGCACCGAGCAAAGCGCTGTAGTTTATATTTTGACTGAGATAGGATCATTATCAATCAGGGAAGGACATGTAGAAATGTATAGATAGTTACGAATATAACTGGAGGAATTAAATAAATTTGTTTCTAATCAAGAGGTCACGATCTATCTATTGCTGAAGATTTTAAATGGAATGATTTAAAAAAGTAAAAACCTACTTGGGGACAATAGTAATCTATTTTATAGTTGACCTGTACTACCAGCCTGAAAGAGGCGCAAAAGGTGACCCAGGCGTGAGTATATTTAGTCACTAGTAGAAGATTACTATAGATTGCAGGATGTTCAAATCCAGACATTTGTTAAACAGTACACAAGGCCACGGTTAAAATACACAAGCCGACAAGAAAGTAACGGAATATATACAAGCGTATTGTGAGCTCCTTTACAATGTCAAAGGCTCTAAAGATGTTTTATACGATTTCGGGTAACGTCAGAGGATGCACGGATCTAATCTCAGGGAAATAAAAAGATTTTTGCCACTGACAAGGCTGACCGTAAATCTGTGTCGGAATTCGAACGAACTATGGATGTAGCTGTGGTTCTAGGTTTGTGCGAAATTAAATCAGGAGCGTCTTTGTGTACTATGGAAGCTATAGTCGTCTCATCGTCGGAGACCGGACGTGAGATACTAGGCACGAAGGTTTGCTGATGATTAAGGGTGCGCGTAGGAGACCCTATGCCGATGTGGATCCACAATCATGCCAATTTATAAGCACCTCAAGTAGGGTAGAGAATCTTAAGTACCAAGCATGAGAGTATTCGGTTCAAGTTTAATCGTCATACGGTAAGAGAAAGAATCGTCGTGACAAGATATGTGAGTTCGCAGGACATGATGGCCGTAATTCAAGCGAAGGATCTGCCGGCGCCAGAAATGGATGAGTTGCATGCGATGTACACGGTAAGAGCAAAACACGAAAATACTGAAAATGAGTGTCGATAACCAAAATGCCTCGAATTCTTTTTAAATATATGGAACACATTGAGTCACGGTCTTACCTGATTGGCCTGCGGTCAGAACAGATGAGGTGTGAGATAACAAGAGAACTATCGGGAGGATGGGACATAGAGAGACAGGTCGAGGTTAAAGATTAGACAGCTGTGTGACACTGTAAAGTTGGTGCAGGGCAGCAAGGTTTTAATGTGGGACCACTCAATGAGGTGGGCAGGGAGGACGGATGCCATCAGACATGTACACGGTCATGCTTCAGTGCAGTCTATCTGAATAGTGTGGCTTGAACACACATAACATTTTATGCTATATAGATGTATTGCTTTTCATTTCACTTAAAACTTCGCAAGTGCAAATCCAGACGCACCAGGAGCCAACACGCATTTCTTCCTTTCAACCAGCAACCTATATTTGCGCATGGATGAGACAATACAATCACCATGTTTTAGGTACCGCGATAGTTTGTCGTTATATTCAGTTGTTATTGGATCGGTGAGTTAATCGAATCAGTGCCTTTACGGTATAATTAACTTGCAGGAAGTCCACTCAACCCCCAATTCATAGTTTACAAATTTACAATTGTGAGTTGTTTCACGCTTGGTGTCTGTGTTTTCTTATAAATCTGTGTATACGACAAACTTGCACCGATAGAGTTTTAGTACCTCACAATTTTAGGCTTAGTACTTACAAAAACTAGCGTTGTTGTACCTTTGCACCGTAAATACGATGATCACGACACGTGTCACAACCCAATAAATAGGCCGAAAAAAACGAGGACTGTTGCAAGCCATTACGTTACTAGAAACTAAACGACGGTCGAAGGTTTGAGTTAAATTTATTGACATAATATTATTCGCACGATACGCGCGATGCATATAATTTGACGCTTTCGAAATGGCCGGTTTATTGTCAATAATATAATCGAAACTCTTCAGAGGAGATATTTAGTGGGATGAGGTCCTCCCCTCGGACAATTGAGGGCAGCGACTTATAATCTAAAGCGCATGCGACGCACCAAAGAAGAAGTCTAAACGTTTAAGATCTTAGTTTGGTGCTGTTGTAGACCTAGATTAGATTAATTAAGCGCAGATCTATAGGATTTCTGGCAATTGATTGAATTAATACTTTACCCACATTTTATAATTTATAAATGCTGTGAAAAGTTAGATTGAAGGACCTGACTAAGCGTCACCAAAGCAATCCGTGAGGACCAGTGAACATACAAAAATGTAGACGCTGCAGTACCGAGACTCTCGGCACTTGGACATCAATTTTCATGATTTTTTTATTGTTTGTTTTAATTTTAAAATGACCTGCAACAAAATGCTAAGCGCCGTGTATGTGCAGCTAGCCACGATGAAGATCGATTAAAAATGTAGAATACCGTGCGGAATACGCACAAGACTACAGAGCGAGAAAGGATAAATGCATTTTGCAACAAGCTCTCTGATCGTGATGCCTACATTCAAAGCAACTTTTGCTTAAAGTTTTCTTATAGAAGTATGCAGCTTTTAATCTTAAACAATTGTATAAGGGTTATGACATTTTTACACAAACACTGGCATAACCAAGTACGATGGTATGATACACATCTAAAGTTATCAGTGAAATTGATAGGCTTATTGTCATATGTAATACGATAGCGGTTATACCGTACCTTATGGACTATAGTTTTATGGGATCCATTGTAATATGATCTTTAAAGTACGTTGTAGTTCTGGTGTGGTAATACCAGATCAGTCTACATTAGGATTCTAAGATTGGGTAGCTTAGTTAGAAAGTTATAAACGCAGGTGAGGTTTATTATCGCTATGAATCATCTAATCATTCAATTTCCTTATTAATCAATCTGAAATGTGTCATGCTAATACGTGTTTGGTCGCAAGATTTAGGAATCCGCATTTAAACTTGTACTCTTTGGCATTAGTGACACCCGATTCATTTCAGTTGTGATTCTCCCGAACCAGGAATTAAAACTTTGAAAATGGTTAGCGAATGAAGAGGTAAGTCTTATCACGGCTGTGAAGACTTAAGAACCTTAATCCTGAATCCGTTTATATTGATACAATAAAAGTCTCTACTAGTGTGGCAAAGCGGTCACAAGGAAAGTTTTATTGGGGACTTGGATCAGCGATCGCACGGGTCGCACGCTTCAGCTAATCCAAGAACGCTATGATTAGTGGATACCGGCTGGGACGGGTGGCTGGCAAGAGCTTACCCAAACCTCAAATGAGCAGGATCGTCCAGCCTGGGACGAGGTTATAGGGTGGTCAATTTTGTTTTGATTACGCAATCCGACGTGAGACATGGCAAGACGAGACCCTCGACCTCACTGGAAGACCGCGATCCTTACCCAGGATCGCAGGTCCGATATCAGTTGCGATCCGCTAGTAGGATCACGATCCGCTAGTAGGATACGATCCGCCAGTAGGATCACGATCCGCTATTAGGATCACGATCCACTAGCAGGATCATGGGGATATCTTGGGTGGGCCACAAGAAGATACAACTGCTAATTTACTGGGTGTGGACCACACAAATGCGAGGGGACGATCTTCCTGGACGGACGACGCAGGGCATCTGATTAGGATATACGGATAGGCATAGGGGTAGGGTTTAGATTGGTTGGTTAATATTAAACAGAGTTCAACTTACTTCAAACGGCACACGTTATCTCTTCCGGGTAGGATCTTTGGCCCCCCGTCATATAAAGAGTCGCGCTACACGTCTACGCAGGTGTCACACCTGGACTGTTTTGGCCAGGTGTGTTCAAGAACTTTCAAGCAACATCAACTGCGATTGGACGCAGTAAGACACGTAAAGGCAAGGCGCAAGATCGTGAGACGGCTCAAGTAGTCATAAGGCTCGCGGATCAAGCAACCACATAGTGGACAAGGCGATCTCGTTGAGATCATGGTAACTCATTCAGTACCCCAGGGTAACTTATATCAGTATCCACAAATACCCCGTGATCGCGTGAAGAATTCCGCACAATCACAACCCCATCCTTATCACGGTCATGTTTTCCTTCGAAACGAGTCTACCTGAAGAGTGCAACCCGCCCTACCGACGGGTACACAAAGTGAGGAAGAAAACACACACGGAATCGGAGTACCCCCTCCGTTAGTCGGTCGTCCGGGCGCCAGTGGAGAGTTGGGATCGACTAATAAAATGAGCGATCGCCACTCTACCACACTAGTCTATAGTTTTTTTGAAAAGGGAGTAACGGTAGCTCCGCTACATGGATCTTTGAGCACAGGCTGCATTTACGTAGCGATAATAACAAGAAACAAAAAAATCGCACAAAAATGAGTCATGACAGCAAAATACGGATGATACGATTACGAAAACGTTTTCATGGCGCTCCGATTTTTGTGCTGTGCTAAACGCTCTTCAGCATACGGAGCAACGGTACAGGCTTGATATTAATGGGAACATAAATGCTAAAAGCAGAATTAACACTAGCACAATGAGTAGTGACATACAGATAAACCCGCCCAGATTAATCTATGAAAACACGTTAGTTGCTATATATGATAAGGTGGTGATTCAATAACTCGGTGTACATTCATTGTATTAAGTAAACTTGATTATGGGCAAAAAATAATCAATTAATAATTTGGTCCGATTTAATAGTATAAGGCTTGATAATTGGGTTTGCGGTGTGCGCACAACCCTTTCGCAAAATTAGTATGGTTTTTACACCCTTCTCTTGCACTTTAAACATACCATTTATAGAAACGCTTAGAAGGCTAAAAATAGTTGCTGTGTTCTGGTGGAAAAGGGTGTCGCAGCTACAAGTGTGTTTTTGCTACGTAGTAGTTAAAAAATGACCTACACTAATCTTAAAATTTGAGAATGGGTTCCATATAATAATCTATACTGATCTTGAGATTTGAGAACGGGTTTATCTCGACTAAGTCGCTGTGGCAGCATCAATCCGGAGCTCGCCAGATCGGTACCCAAGAATAAGCAAAAGCGATGAGGTTAGACCGTCGGGTCCTGATGTGTGGGGAACCAGCAGTGTCCCGCCAGACATGGCTGTCCCCCAACTTCGTGACATAGCCCATCAGAATAAATTCTGGTGAGTCTATTTTTATCAGAAAGTAAGCAGAAGGTGTACGCAGCGATCGTGCGTAAATTGAATTTAAACAGTCAACAATGGAGGTTTTAAATGTGCTTTTAAGATCACTTTGTTATCGTGTCAGAAATATCAAGATAGTTGGTGATGCTGAAGATAATCCACAAATAAGTGTCTGTGCAACTGACCTTTCCTTTTGTACCCTCACATCATCGCGCAATCGCATGTGTTCCTTCCGTGGTAAGTCTCCCTGTATCTAGAAGGTCACCAAGCACATAAATGATGGCCAGGACTGCATCTACTTTGCTCTCGGTGCTGAACTCTTGCTGCTTGTTAATGACGCCTTCTCGTGTCGACTCCGACTCTGTTAAGTCGCTTCTATCGTAAGCCGCGAACAGGAGACCGCGTCCCCATACTTGCTGAGCACAGCTGTAGCATTCAGCGCTTTTATCTCCGTGTTGGCCTCGGCGGTGTAGCAAATGAATTCGTTCAGGTATAACGGGTCGCGAATGCGTAGCAGAAGCATATGAACCAACAGACTGGTGCTCAGTTGGTCACCATCGACAGTGCGTGATATGCGAGTGGTCGTATGCCCGATCACGAGCCCTGTGGTCCTAAATCAGTCCAGAAAAACATGGCTTCAACCCTCATGCCAGCATGCAAATTGATCCACTTTATGGCCGTGAGCTGGTCGAGCATGTAGATGCTGTCCTGCTGTCTTTGTTCTTTTACATCCAATGCTAGCTCGATCTGGCGGTGCTGGTATCGACGCCTGAATGAGGCAATGATATAGGCGTTTACGTACTGCAGCTTTGCGGTCATGTTTGGCGACAGGGACATACTACTAAGATCTCCGGCTTCATGCCTTGAGCTGTGTGCACCGATGCACAGTCGAGACAAATACGGTGTTACGTTTTTGAGCGAGCATGTCGTTATCAAGCTCACATAGCCACTCGCACATCAGGGCATCAGTCACCCACTACTTGCTTCGATAGTAGTAGCCTAATTGATTCCCTATCTTCTTCTGAAAACAACGCGGCTTCTTCGCGCGACCAATGAATAACGACTTGCGGGGCTGTCCGAATCATCAGCGTTTCATATCAGATAGACTGTCACACGAGTCTTGCTCTTCTTCTATCTTTCCAGTTATTTCCAGGCAATGATCTTATCAGGCTCGAGGCAGTAGAACAGTCCATTTTCTTCCATGTTGTAAATATTAACAAGCGGGCCCCTGTCAAGCGCTCCCGGATGGCGTCACGCTGCGCGGTTATCTTCTCCGAGTCATGGATCCGCTCTCACCTTAATCACTAAGTTTTTTGAAGCCGTGATATTCCTGGAACGATTGAAGCCAACCTTCGAATACAATAGCAGCTGGTCGTCCAGGATGCCGCTTAACATGGCAAAATGGATCGCTCTCTAATTTATTAGATCACCATCACACGCTTGGCTCGACACTGCAGCATCCAGTTTGAAAGGGCCTCGTTAACTTTAAGAAGCGCAAGCGCTTGTTTTCGCTTGCTCTTAACATCGACGTCCTAAACGTGCAGAAACATCTGGCGATTATAAAGAATGCCAGGTACTTTCCCTTTGGACTGGCACCTTAAGGAGAGCGAACTTGCGCTACGCCATATCAGCCAGCTGCGACTGTGTGAGAATGGCGTTAGTATCATGCCACTGGCAAGACTTCTTCTTCTGTTCAGACGTCAAGTTACTATCTGTTAAGGATGCGATGGCATCGTTGATGCGCGATGAAGGTGAGGTGAGATATGCTGTTTGTGGAAATGTATCCACTCCGCGCCGGGTAATGTTCACACTCTTATCCACTACTCAATTGGTGCTGTTTATATTTACACTCACACTCTTATCCACTACTCAATTGATGCTGTTTATATTTGTGGTGTAATTTTTATTGGTAGAAACACTAAATGTGTGTTAAAGTTCGCAGTCTCGCAGACGCTAAGGGACCTCAAATAAGTACTTTGGCCGCTGCAACATAAAAAATCGTACATTTTGGCAATTGTTGTTTCAGGTATTCTGTATTTGTATGATGGTATCATTGGACAAATGTTAGCGGTACATACCATTCGGAACTTTGCTGACAAAGGTAATCAGCGACAAGAAGCCACGACTTGCCGGTCTTCATTAACTCAGTACAGCGCATACTTGCCAAAGTTAACTTGCTTGCATACACACAATTCACGATATCGAATACGCTACTAGGCACGCATGTGATTAGCTATAAATTGATGAAAGGTGAACATGACCACATACGCATCAGCTGGACGCTAATAAGTAAAGGTTGATCGTGTTGCCCGAGTACACTGTACTGGGTTGATTTAGAAAGTAACAGCATCATACTCATTCTTCGAAGACTGCTGTTGTACAGTGTTTTGCAACTTTATTTTCCGTTCACCGAGCTGGATTACAAACATTAAAGGGCAAAGTCCATAGCTTGCTCTTCAATATCAAAAATTCTAATTTTAAACTATAAAGTGCTGATCGTAACAACAGGCACACTCCGTTACAGTGACCGTGCGCTGGTCTGCAAACCAAACAGCACAAAATCGTAATTGAATAACAGCGCATTGGCTGCGACGAACAATTGTGCACGTCCTCTTGTTTACCTTCACATATTGACAAAGTCCAGCGGCCAAATCTACACGCTACCGACGTGGCAACTAGACAGCTATTTTTTATCATGTGGATACGTGTAAACCGATGCGTATGTTCATGCATGTAGACAGACACACTCCGGGTCATAATGATACGGCCACCCACGTTGGTGCTTATAACCTCATAACAAATGTATGTTAGACGCTGTCGTTCGAGCATGACATGCACAAGGCTTTGATTTACCCCTCTGCAGTGTTAAAATCTGATAATATGAAACGATCCCATAGTTCATTAACAAACACCGCTTCTTGTGCCTGGCAAAAAGCATACGGCCACACCAGCATACAATTTGTTCTTAGTATGAAAGAATGTTTGTTGAGGACTCACGGTCGTCATGCCTTCTTTTATACTTAAAATTTGTAAGACGCGCGAAGCAAGTTGAAGTGAACGGAGTACACCCGGCACCCTTGATGCAGTTGACTGAGCAAAAGTGCGCTACGGCAACGAGAGTCACTGATTCATGGTAGCGCATAACGTAGGTGTTCGTGCTTGCGCCAACAAGCGCGCGAAAATACGCTCTCGTGACGATGCTTTGCACGTTCGGCCACTAAACATAATAGCGACTTTGCTAAGCCGCTATCATGTCGGATCGTGCGGCCTATCTGCCTAAAACTTGGTAGCGAGCTCTAGCATTCGGCTATGTATCTGTAGCTGTGTACTGAGTCACCGCTGTTGGCTGCCAAGTGCCTATTTAATCATAATCGGCGCTTGTGGACTGACCGCATTTGTTGCCTTTTCAATGCGGGCGGCCGCATCATCATGACCTGGAGTGGATGCGTGTTTATAATGTGGTCGTCCTCGTAACTTGCAGGCACCTCCGAGTCCCAGCCACGAGTCCCGGGTGTATCACCTTTCGAGCAGCTGTTCAGACTGAAACACTGCGTCTCGGTGCACCGCTCCTCCTGTCCACAGTTCGCTCAGTTCGGAATCTTAGGTCGCACTCAAGCCCTAGGCGTACTCAGTAGCAGTCCGTCCATCCACTCGTCCGTCCATTCATCATCCTCATCTCCGCCCGCCCATCCCATTTCCACTTTCGCAACGTCCTGCCCTCACCTCCGCCTCTGGTTTCCGTCTTCCCTTGACCATTGAAATCGCCGATCCACTGCTCGCACTCGTCGCCATCATCACTTCAGACGCATGGCACGTCACCGTTCAAGCGACTTGGACGTCGCACACACAGACTCTTCGTCCTCCCCGTCCTCGTCTCTGAGGTCAATGGACGACCACCACCTGTTCATGGAAGTTGACCCGGACGTGTCCAACGTAGCAGTCCCTTTACCATCCGTTGGCGCGGAACCTCTTGACTTTTACGTGGATCTGCAATCGCCGCCGCCCCAGTCGCAGTCCATGCGGCTGCGACTCCGTAAACGAGCTGCTAGCCACTCGTCTCTATCCACTGCAACAGCTGAACAGCTCCGTCGACGAGTCGCTCGTGTCAAGAAAGCCAAGCGCCCCAAAGAGGTGCGTGTGTTCAAGCGGCGGCTGCAATTGGCAGTCCGCGTAGCCGTGGGCGTCCTCTTGGCTGGGGTCGTGCAGACCCATGGCGACGAGCGCGAGTGGCTCTTTTTGCCTGCCAGTTACTACCTCGGAGGACTCACGGTCGCCTCGATGATGGTCATCTACGCGGCGGCAAACACCGTCGGTGGCGTGCTCGAACAAGTGTGGCAAATCGACGTCGGGGTCGCGATCGCGCTCCTGTACAACTTTGTCGTCTTTGCCTGCGTGCCCATCAAGCAAGGCAACCTCTTGACGGTCTCCAAGAATCTCAACGGTAGTACGTACTACGTGAGTCTGCAAGACTGGGGCGTCACTCTGCCTCTGCTTGCCCTTTTCACTTTGGTCGTGCTGCTCTTGCCTATTGTACGACCACTTTCGTGTGTACCGAGTACTGTACTACTTTGGCTTTCTCTGTTGTTGACATGGTGTGTGGTGACTTTCAACTCATGGACTAACGGGATTGTCGGGTTGTTGTGGTGCTGGAAATGCTCCTAGCAAACGAACGTGAAGAAGTTTGCTGTGGGTACAAATTTGTATTTCAGTACGTCCTCGTACTCGCCATTTGATGCAAAGCCAGTTGTGATGCTGTATGTTCATGAACTGTTTGTGCGTGTGGTTGTTTCTTTTGGATGTGGTTGCAGCATTGACACTTGTTAACCCCATGAACCCGATATTCACGGCCTTGCTCAAAGATAGCACAGACGGGAACAGCTACTATGGCACGAAGAATCTGCTTAAACAGCTGGCCATTTACAGCGCAGTTGGCGTCGCGGGCACCTTCATTTCACTTGCGACGATGATGCTTCCCTTCCCAATCTTGTACGTCGGATAGCAGCACTAGCATGTGATCTTTTGACTGGAAGCGTCGCTTGGCTGGAACAATGGACACTTACTATTGCCATTCTCTTGTGGTAGTGCGATGCAGAAGCTGCGGCGACACATGGCAGCATCGCCCCACGATATCCGAGATATACTGAACTTGATTGTCGACTCGTACTGCTTTCGTGCAAAGGATATAAAGAAGATGGACTTTTTCAAGCTGCGGCTTGATCGGCTACTGGAAAATGCCCACGAGCGTCTCACGACAATGGAGTCGCTGCTAAGTGACTGCTGGTGGGAAGAGCTTGTGGGGTTTGGCGTCTGCTTCCATTTCAACAAGACCATCGCTAAGCAGCTTGTGAGGTTGTACGCAAAGCTCCTTACAGACCTGCATGCAATGAAATTCGCCATCGAGGCGGAGACTTGCCACTGGACGCATGTCGTGCTGCTCAAGAAGTTACAGACGCGATTCTATGTACTACAGGTTGAAGCAAATGATTTGCTTGAGGATATCTCGCTTGAGATTGTTCATTCGTCGCGAAGTACGTTTATGCTTATATTGTCTTACCTCTTGTGCTGAGCTAACACGATGCGTGGTTCAGGTATGTCTTCACCAAAATTTGCCAGCCTAAAGCGGGCACTTGAAGAGCTCATGGGGAAGTACACGATGCTTTACGGTAACTTGCTTTCGGCTGATGTCCATACGGCAGATGACGTGGGCAAGACGATGCCTCTTAACGTGTTCGTGTACTCGTTTCACGTCTTCGTGATCTCGTTACTGAACTTCGAAGGGACTTTCAATGGGAAGAACTTTTCAGCGCATTATCGTGTCAAGAATTTCCTCAAGCTAGCAGGCCGGAGTCTTCTGCACCCTTTCAACTACTCGCGTCATCTCATCATCTTCGCCTTTCGAACGACTTTGGCAATCTTGATTGGAATATGCTGTGCGACTTTCATCTTCGCGTTCAGCTCTACTGCACCAACAGCCATTGCAATGGTTGCTGATGATAACATTGGCGGGACCTATGGTAACACGGTCAATCGCGTTGGAGGTTTGGTAGCTGGCACAGTGGTTCCGTCTGTCTTGAGCTTCTTTGTGTGCAAAGTGGTGGATGACGCCTTGTACAATACACTGAACAACATGATACTCTTCGTGTGGACAGTGGGGTCCATGTATGTGTGGTTTTGCGGCCGCTATATGGCATTGGCGGGTATGACGTCAGCTTTTATGGCTGCATCAGTACTGCTCGACCACGGTTGCCGAACGACATCATCTTCAACGACTGTGTCTTACGCGAGTCTCACTCAGAACGCGTTGGGTATTCTTATTCTTATGATCGTAGAAATCGTGATCTATCCCCGCAGCTCGCACGGACTCCTTCGTAGCAACATCCAGCAAATATTGACGCAGTATCGCGAAGTCTTCCACGAAGTTTTTCGCCACCACATTGCGTACAACCGTCCAACGTTCATTTCGCCTGGACCTCTCACTGAAGAGGATATTGATACAGCAAACTCCCTGCTTGGTCGCAGTCAAGTGAAGGTGCTGATCAAGCAGATAAAAACTGCAATTCCAGAGCTGCTGAAGACCCAAGCCAAACTCGTGGACGGTTCTGCCATGGAGCCAAGCTTGTGGAAGGCGCCATTTTCCACATCAAAGTACACAAAAGTCTTGGCTGTTTGCCGCGATCTTCTTGATAGGATTGATGTTCTTGTCGACCTTATCGAGTGGCACGAGAACCGGCGAAGCAGCGGACAAGACCGGATCTTGCGACGTCGACACCAAAGTCAGATTGATGCCGAATGTACTGCAGCATTCAGTGCAGCTCAGGAACCTCCCTCACCGACCTCAGCCGCTGTCGCAGAAATGGTGAGCAAGGCCACTGACGATGATTCTTCTCCATTACAGTCACCGTTGCCCAATGTAACTACAACTTCTCCAGCAGCGGCAAAAATCAAATGGGACCAGAGTTTGGCAGTTGTGGGGGCTGGTATTGAAGAAGCTTTTGACACCCTTGCAACCTTGTTTGGAGAAGAGTTCGCTGGCTCAACTGCTGAAGACCACGCGATCTATTTGCAGATGAAAGAAGCCTTTCGAATTGCCGATGTGCACCGTCGCGGAGTCGTTGATGTCTCGGAACTTGGTCTTTTGCTTGAGAAACTTATGCCGTACTCGGGTAGCCAAGGAATTGGAGGCATGGACCAGTACGTTGATGAATTCATGCAGTTAGTGGATAAGGACAATGATGGCAAGGTCTCGTTCAACGAATTCATGCAGGCCCTGAACGATGGCTTTCGGTTGGAGCTCGAGATTTATGATGAGAAGCCTCAAGTTGCAATAGCTGACGCGGCGAGTGGATCAGCTGGATCTTGGCTTTCTCGCATGGGTAGCACGCGCTCGCTCCGTAAGAGTTCATACCAACGAAACTCGCTCCATTCAACTCCGGCTGATGAAGTTTTCGAAGACCTTTCAACACCTGGAAAGAAAAAGCGTTTGACTACGAAGTCACCGCCAGCTTCCAAAGATTCTCGACGTCATCAATCGTCGAATTTCGTCGACCTGACAGCATTCGAGACATCAAAACTCGCATCGACTGCGCTTGATAATATCGGACAAACCTTGAAGCTGGGCCGGAGAAAACATCGCTTTCGCGGATTGTCGTCAGCCAGCGAAAGCTCTGCACCTGAAGCGCTCCTTAATGTTGAGGCATTTACCCTCACGGAAGCTGCTGCAGCGTTGAAACAGAGCTACGGCGAATGTTTGCTTGGATATGTCGACGATCACACCAAACGTGTGACAATGGAGGATTTCATTGTCATGAGCTGCGTTATCAGCACTTGTGAAAACGTGGCTGAAAACCTGACGCGTTTAAGCACATTAGCAGCTTCCTAGAGACCATAGTCCGTCACGTGTTGTACTATACATGAAGGTTCTTCCTTTTCGCTTCTACCCGTCACGCTGTCCGAAACTTGCTAGAAACTTGCTGGAAAAGTTGTTACAGAACGGTCTCTTCTCTCGCTGCGATTTTTCCGTCGCAGTCTTGATAGGTCTACATGCATCAATAGGCAAAACAAGACACTGCTGCGGTACACTGCAAGCTTCAAGCATCTGGCCAGCTTTAAAAATCCACAACGAAACATAATAACACCTACAACCGAAGACGTGGCGCCAGCCGTCGGTCTATCCGCTCAGTAGTGGCATCTGTCTCAACAGCAAAATATTCGACAAACACTAGTTTACTCTGTTCTTTGGTACAACAAATATACGCAACTTACGCCATGACACATACCGCCGAGGGTAGCGACTCAGACCGCAGCAAACAACTCTTCGACACGAGGCATATCGGTCGTGCCGACTCGGGTCCTGGACTTCACGGTAACATTGGTTGCTGAGGGTGCGAGTGGTTCACAAGCAGACTCACTGCCACTTCAAACGTGGTGAGGTAGTAGCCAAGCTCCCCGTTAATATCGTGAGGGTCGCACATCACCCGCAAAAACTCGCGCGTGATCAGCAGCTGCGACATGTTGCTCATGACCAGCACAAACAAGTGCACCGATATGAACTCGTCCGTGGTCATTGACGGCCGCAACACCATGTCCAGCTCATCAATGGAAGACACGCTGCTCATCGTGTCGATAGACGACGTGCGAGACGACCCACACGTTTGGAAGATAGCCCCAGCAGCACGCGCCAAACACTTCAACTTGTCCAGAGGTAGAGCATACTCGTTCACACGGCGCAGCTCACGGCGTGCATCCTCCCAATCCCTGCCAGATTCCGCTGCGATATGTGACGGCACGCCAAAAAACGACTGTGGCTTCGTTTGCAGCGTCTTGATCTTGTTTTTCAGCGCAAGCTCATCGTCGCAGTCCGCAAGCGTGTTCAACGCCTCGTGGACATGATCTTCCAGCGCCACCAGCACGTGCTTCTGCACAAAGCTACACACGGCATGCTTCACCTCGTCCAGAAACTCATAATAGTCCGTCTCTGAGCGCTCAAGTCGAGCAACTGCGAGCTGACCCAACAGCACCTCGTCCTTCAGCATCACGTGCTTGATTTCGCCCATCTTACTAGCCACTGTATCCAGCAGTGTTTGGGCCTTGAATTTCGACAGAAACGCGTGTTTATCGTCAAGGTACCGCTGGGTAAGTGCGAGCACGAACGACTCACACGCGCGTGACACTTGATGCTCCGACGCTGCAAAAAGTTTTGCCACCAAGTGCGACGCCAGGACATCATTCGTGCGACAAATGCACGTGTCTGGGCGCCGATCCGAGCCGTCGCAATGACGCCGCACGTCCACAAACTCCTGCAGCAACAGCACAGCTTTCCTCCTCCGCGGGCCCAATGGCACCGGCGCGACCAGCGCAGCTGTTTGACGCAAGAACGCGTCAAAAAGCACTCGACGCTGAGCGTTGAGCGACGAGCCTCGGAACGAAAAGAGCGTTTTCGGCAGGCGGAAGCGCCGCAAGCCGCGGAACGTGCCCCAGAGTGCTCGCTTCACAGGGGCGTCCACGAGACTGATGTGCTGGATGTGCGCAATGAAGCGCGTCATGTCTTCGAGCGTCTTGACGAGCTCCCAGCGCTTCTGCGTCTCGGCGTCCGACACTTTGAGTCGGAAAAGGACTTGGCCATGGACCGCCTCGACGCTCGCGACGCGCACGACCAGAGCGAAGCGAATGTGGGCGTCCACGTACTCGGTGGTGGGAGGGTCCAGTGCTGCTGGGAGGTCGTGGGCGGTGGGAGAGACTTGAGTGGCGGCGGGGGTGGACGACGTAGTATGACGTGCTCGATAACAGCTGCAGACTGGGATGGTTGACAGCGTATACGATGGAGGAATCCGAGGCTGCGTCTGGTCTTCAGGTGGGCGTGTATAGGCTGCACCGACCGCATTGGCGTCGTCGTCATCGTTCTCTTCAGTGTCGTCTCGATTGCCAAGTTTCTTGGCGTGGTGACGGGTCGAAGGTGACTGCAGTGGGCACTTGAGAAGGTCGGGGCGGGCCGTGTCGTGTTGCTCGAAGGTGGAACTGAGTCGACACTTCCGTCTGGAAGACGTAATCGTCTGCTGCTGCTGCTCGACGAGGTAGTTGACGTCTACGAGACGGTCAACATCGGTGCAATCGAGTGAGAGTTCGGTGCACGCGTCGTCGCTGTCGAGCGGTGGCGGTGCCTGAGGTGCATCATGGCGGTGCATGTTGGTGGAAGAGAGAGTGAATGTCGCTCCGACGTGGGGAATTCAAAACTGAAGCAGGTTGGAAGGCAGCGAGAGAGCGAGAGAGAGAGAGAGAGAGAGAGAGCGACAGACGGGCGAGCGGCAACATGCGTTTTCGCCGTCTAGTCGATTGGTATTGTGATAATTGGGGTTCGGATGGGCGTTTCTAAATTTGCACTGATATAGCGTATTGATTGGCGAAACAAAGTGTCGAGACGCGACATGGCGTGACGTGCCGTCGTGTCATGATACGTAAAGTTTTAAATATTCGGGTGGATGGAATGCTTAGAACGGAGAGTGCGGTTTACACGTGATCGGGTTAAGGCTGTCGATCGAACTGCTCATTGACGCCTGGACATCTCTTTACGATTCATGCATGGTGCGTGGACCAAGACGTCTGACAGAAGGCGACATTTTGTGCTTCGTTGCTGTTCTTCGGTAAGCGTGGGTCGACCAAGCCCTGATTGCTGCTTACCAGGCAGCAGCCGAGCACGCAGTTGCCCATATGGATGACATGGCGTATCTTTGCACCACTCTCAGACATGGATAGAATGATACTCGTGTGTATTTGATCTCCTCCTTGCTAACCCTGACACATTGGTCGTCGCCCATATGACGGAGAGTGCGGACGGACAGTTTTGCATCATCCAGCACTGCAACAATCGTCGTAGAAGTCGAGCGTCAATCTGGACAAGGTCGCCACCACATGGACGAAAAAATGGTGATCAAGCGATGATGGTGGTTCACATCGTCGCGTTTTGTACTCGTTGAGTCCAGTCTCGTTCGTGTGCAGCGTCGAGCGGACACAAGGGACAGGAGATCAGATACGAGATGGTCTTCATCTTAACGAGTCGAGCTCGACGCTCCTTTTTTGCCACATGCAAACGCGTCCTGCATCTTTCGCTAACTTGCACGACATACTGTTTATTTATCTCGTGCGAACGTCAAAGTGATCGTTGCCTTGAGATTGCACTATTTGAGTCATGTGGTCAGTCGCTGTCACTGCTAGCAACGCTCATGAATAGAAACGACTTTTCTTCCGTCGTCCAGTCTGCGACTAATAATGACCCTGATTTAGCCGCCGTGTCCTGTTGAGTCGATTATTTCAACTAAAATATCATCGTAGCGTCGTTGATCCAGTTCGGTAGGAATCAGTTACCGCCGTCGCAGCCAAAAAAAACCTCGCGATACCGAATCGCGCGCCGCTACTTCGCGTTGCACGAAGGTTGCTCCAAGTCAACCCCCGAGCTGGAACCTCTTTTTTTACCGACGACTCAACGCCAGCGGCTCCAGCAGCTCCACTAGGAAGGGAACGCGGCCGTGGTCATGTCGTCCAGTGGCTCGATGAAGCTGGCGGAGCTGCCGGCGCTCGAGGACGTGCCGCCGAATGAGCGCATGCGTCTCTTTCGCCAGAAACTCAAGCTCTGCTGCGTGCTCTACGACTTTACCGACATGCGCAAGCACGTGCGGGAGAAAGAGGCCAAGCGGAACGCGCTCTTGCAGATCGTCGAGTACATTTCCGCCAGTAAAGTGGTGTGGGACCCTTCAGTTGTCGCAGAGCTGCTCGAGTGCGTGGGCGTGAACATTTTCCGCCACTTGGGGCGCAGTCTGAACGCCTCGACCATCAACGCAAACGGGAACGTCGAAGGTTCTTGTTGTTGTTTACGTTGCTGCTGCTGCTGTTATTGTTGCTTTTTGTTGTTGTTGTTGTTATTGTTGGTCTTGTTTTGGGTTGTAAGGGTGATCTATGCAGCCATTTCTGATCGTGCGGACTGCTTTGGTTGTTTGCTTTTGGTAGCTGCACCTGAGGATGACGAGCCAATGCTGGAGCCTTCGTGGCCGCACATGCAGTTGGTCTATGAGATCTTGCTCCGGTTTGTGCTGTCCAAGGAGGTGGATTCGAGGACGGCGAAGGACTATTTTAGCAAACGATTTATGATTAAATTGCTGAATCTGTTCGACTCGGAAGATCCGAGGGAGCGGGACTATCTGAAGGTTTGTTGACGACCGAGGGCTTGTTGTTGCTTGCTGCGTGCGCTTGTAGATGGCAATTTGATGATGTTTGGTGTACATTTGTGTACTGATTGCTGGTTGCAGACGATTTTGCATCGCATCTATGGCAAGTCGATGGCGCTGCGTTCGTTCATCCGTCGCTCGATCAACGACATGTTCTACACGTTCGTGTACGAGACGGAATCATTGCAGGGTGTAGGAGAGTTGCTAGAAATTCTAGGAAGGTGCGTTGCATACGCGAGTCGTCATGGTAGTTGGTGTGGGACTATCATTGAAGTTGCTGCGACGTGTATCATGTGTGCTTGACAATGTCTTGGTCATCTGGATGTAGCATCATCAACGGTTTCGCTCTGCCGCTTAAGCCCGAGCACCAGAACTTTCTCGAGCGCGCGTTGATTCCGCTTCACACGGTATGACGTTCGCGTATGCGATGGCGTGCACCTATAAAAGAAGTCTTACGTGTTGCGTCGCATTTTGGTGGGCAGGCAGGAAACCTGGCCATGTTTCATCAGCAACTGGCTTACTGCACCACGCAGTTTGTGGAGAAAGATCCCCAGACCTCGGAACCGATTATCATCGGGCTGCTGAAGTTCTGGCCGGTGACTGCAAGCGCCAAAGAGGTCTCGTGTGCTACTTTACTGCAATTCGCGTGAACTCGTTTTGTGATTGCAGTTGACTAACTTGTGTTTTGGTGTACATGTGCCGCACAGATTTTGTTCTTGAATGAACTCGAGGAAATCATTGAGATGATTCAGATGGAGCAGTTTGCCGCCGTGATGCGGCCACTGTTTCTGCGAATATCGCAAGCCGTGTGCAGCAGTCACTTCCAGGTCTCTCAGCGTGCCTTATATTTATGGAATAATGAGGCTCTGGTGCGGCTTGTAAGTGCGCGGCGAGCTGAGATTCTGCCATTGATCTTTGGGGCGCTGTACCGCAATTGTGAGAACCACTGGCACAGCACCGTGCAAACGTTGACGTACAACGTGCTCAAGCTCTTTATGGAAATGGACTCGCAGCTCTTCGATCAGTGTTCTGCGCAGTTTGAAGAGCGGGAAGGAAGGTGAGCGAGCGTGCAAGCATGTTGCGCTTGCGTTGAAGATGATGATAGATGGCACTACTGATCCTGTTTTTGTGACTGTGTGTTTGTGTGATTTCTAGAGCGCAGCAGACGACAGACCAACGCCGGCTCAAGTGGACAGCCTTAGAACACCGCTTGCAGGCGCAGGGGCAGATGTGACACAAGCTCGAGTAACGCAGTGTCGCTGCTGCTACCAATCAAATGACAAGTACACGAATTACGCGATATATTCACGTCGGTGCTGACCCGATTGCAGAGAGCGATGGGATCAAGTGGGTGCATTGTCTCCATTTCGCAAACAATTGGCTCGTTAGGGACGGTAGATCGATAGACTTGTTGGCTGTATTTGACTGACTAATTGCGGACCTTGTTCAAGCAATGCATTCTCGTCAAGCGTTGATGTTTATACGTAGTTGCAACGCCCATTGACCTTGTTGCAAACACTGCAAAAAAGGAGCCTCGCGAAGTGATTGTGAAATTGCACCTAGCCTTTCGCTGATTGACTTGGCAACTCAGTTCGTACGAGCACATGACACTACAATTCCAGTGTATATTGCAATGTCAGCAAATTGCAAGATCACATTGTCGAAGCGGGTCTAGCCCATACCCGCGGATGAAACCCGTGTTCGACCTGCCGTGACTTAGTGCCACGCTGTCTCCACTAAGTATCCCGCATCAGTTGCACCGTTTACTTATATTTGTCCAATCCCTGCGATCGGGTCCATCGTCCAAAAGGTCCGTTCTCTCTTAAGTACGCAACCAACTTCCGTCTCCTACAAACGTCAAGACGACCGGCGTGTGTGGTCCTCATTGGTTCCCCCCTTTACGCCCGCCGCCCCCTCTGGGTTTTTTCCAGCCCGGCGCTCCTCATTTCCGCTTTCAGCTGCTGACGCGAGTAGTTCGAACGTGGGTCAGCTGCCAGTTACAGAAGGTACCGATGTTGTCACGTGTGGGACTCTCCGCAATGCGCGGCGTGCGCCTCATGGCCACCGACGCCAAGAAAGCCGCGGCTTCGGTCGGTCAGATCACGCAGATCATTGGCGCTGTGGTGGACGTCCAGTTCAAGGACAATTTGCCGCCTATTCTGAACGCTCTGGAGATTAAGACCCAAGACAACACGCGCATTGTGCTGGAAGTCGCCCAGCATCTGGGCGAGAACACGGTCCGTACGATCGCCATGGAGGGCACGGACGGACTCGTGCGTGGCCAGGAGTGTGTGGACACGGGCAACCCGATCATGGTAGGTTTGTTTGTGTGGAGGAGATTGGGTTTTATTGATAAAATCCAGGAGGAAAGCATGGTTTTTATTTCGTAGGCAGATAGGGGGTAGATGATTTCGAAGAATGTCGTGTGTTAAGTACGTATGATGTGTTTTGACAGGTTCCCGTGGGTCCTGAAACCTTGGGCCGTATCATGAACGTGATTGGCGAATCCGTCGATGAGCGTGGACCAATCAACGCCAAGCGTTACGCGCCGATCCACGCATCTGCTCCTTTGTTGACGGAGCAGGGTTCGGGGGCTGAGATCCTGGTGACGGGCATGAAGGTCGTGGACCTCCTGGCTCCGTACGCCAAGGGCGGAAAGATTGGTCTCTTCGGTGGTGCCGGTGTGGGCAAGACGGTGGTTATCATGGAACTGATCAACAACGTGGCCAACAATCACGGCGGTGTGTCGGTGTTTGCCGGTGTGGGCGAACGCACCCGTGAGGGAAACGACCTGTACTATGAGATGATCGAGTCGGGGGTGATCAAGATCAATGAGGACGGCACGACCACGGGCTCGAAGGCTGCGCTCGTGTACGGCCAGATGAACGAACCCCCTGGAGCTCGTGCTCGTGTCGGTCTGACGGGTCTGACCGTTGCCGAGTACTTCCGTGACGTGGAGGGACAGGACGTGCTGCTGTTTGTGGACAACATTTTCCGGTTCACGCAGGCGTGCTCGGAAGTATCGGCTCTGCTCGGTCGTATTCCTTCTGCTGTGGGATACCAGCCGACGCTGGCCACGGATCTTGGTGCGCTTCAGGAGCGCATTACGTCGACGAAGAAAGGATCCATTACCTCGGTGCAGGCCATTTACGTGCCGGCTGATGACCTGACGGACCCGGCGCCGGCCACGACGTTCTCTCACTTGGACGCCACGACTGTGCTGTCTCGTCAGATTTCTGAGCTGGGTATCTACCCTGCTGTGGACCCTCTCGACTCCAAATCTCGTATGCTGGACCCCCGCATTATTGGCCAGGAGCACTATGACGTGGCTCGTGCTACGCAGAAGCTGCTGCAGGACTACAAGGGTCTGCAGGACATTATTGCCATTCTGGGTATGGACGAGCTGTCGGAAGACGACAAGCTTACGGTGGCTCGTGCGCGTAAGGTGCAGAAGTTCATGTCGCAGCCGCTGCACGTTGCTGAGGTGTTCACGGGCAAGCCGGGCAAGTTTGTGCCGCTCGTCGACACGATCTCGTCGTTCAAGGACATTATCAGCGGTAACTACGACGACCTCCCGGAGGCTGCGTTCTACATGGTTGGCGGCATTGAAGAGGTGAAGGCTAAGGCTACCGCTCTGGCAGCTGAGCTGGACGAATAAGTTACCTGGTGTGACATGCAGAGCCGAGGAAGGGACCTTGTCGACGGAAGAAAGCAGTGTCTAGTGTGCGGCATACGACTGGAAATTGAAAGCAACAAAGAATTCAAGCGGGTTTGTAGTTGATCAGCTTACTCTGATGTGCCTGCTTTCTTGATTGAGATACTACGTACTGCATGTGTAGCTTCTGTTTGCCTTTCCATGAGCCCTGTGCATAAAAGTCATGCTCTCTATGGATGATGTTCATACGCAAGCACGTTCGAGCACGTGTAGGAGACAAGCTATAGTTCAGTGTAGTTTCAATCGATTCAATACCTCGGCGTATTCTTTGTGGTATCGACAATTGCTCTTGCGTTCGTTTTCAACCCATCGCATGCGAAATGGCTCATCTGCTCTGCCTCGGTCTGTCTATGCCAATTACAACTGCCGCGCCATGAATAGCATCTCGGCCACTCGTGCTTTCTCGTCTATTTCTAATCATACTCGAAATCCTCATCAAAGTCCTCATCGTCGTCGTCGTCCACACCGTCATCATTGTCTTCCTCAAGTTCAGCAGCTGCGATAATCTCATCGTCAATTGTCTTCCATTGCTCCGGAGTAGGCTCGGGGTACCGCGACAGGTACGGCAGCAGCGCGAGCTGACGAGAAATCTTGATCGCCTGTGCCAACCTGCGCTGCTGCTTCGCAGTCAGACCAGTGAACCGGCGGGGACGAATGCGTCCCGTGGGCGAGATAAAAAGACGCAGCAAATCCACGTCAAGCGCCAACTCAACCACATCAGGGTGGTTGGCCGCCACAAAGTACTTCCATGGTTTAGTCTTGTCCTTCCTGAACGGCTTCCTCTTCTCAGCCGGCAACATCCAGTTCAACATTTCGGGGGAAATACTACAAACAAAATGAGACATTCGCACGTAAGTTCCTGATCATGCGCACAGGTTAACCGGCAAAACAACACAGTCTAACTCACGCCATGCCCTGGTCCCAATGCTGAAACGGATCCGGGACGTTTGCGTCTTCATTCACTCCGATCTGACTCTCCGCAAGGCTCAGCGACGCGTCGTACCCGGGCATCTCAACATACAGTCGGTCGTCCTCAACAACTGTAGCCTCAGAGGCATGCCCGATATCCTCCTCATCATAGCCTCTCTCCTCCTGGTCCCACTCAGCCACCTCTCGCTCAAACTTCCTGGCCCACTCAGTAGGACTAAGATCTGCGTCTTCATCCTCCTCGTCCTCGTCATCACCTTCGACGACCGTACGAATCTCCTCGTCCAGCTCCTGACTCAGATGTTTGATTTCATCCGGCAGCTCCGTCAGGTCCTCGTCTTCCACTACCACCTTGTCAAACGTTGACTTTTTCTTGAACTCTGCCTCACTCACACGACAGATATCACCACTTTAAGGACCCTCCTCTCTCTCTCTAAAGCACAACCACCCTGTTATTTATATGCCACACACAAATAACTCACCTTTCTTGCCATCGTCTTTGCCTTTTGTAGTTCCCATAGATCGAATGCCACCAATCACAAGCCACGAATCGTCGTGAACAGCCAATGAGCGTGAAGTCTGTACCCGCAGCACTGCAGTCGGACTGGCACGACGGCCGAGTGCTGTATAAACGAGACGCAATACACAGATCATAAGAGGAGGTTACTGGCAAAGCAGACACTGTAGTGCATTGTCGTGGAGCACGCACCGGTCATGGCAGACACGCACGGACGGAGCCACACGCGCACCATTTGTCTCTCAGCGTTGACGACTTCTGTGGTTGACAGCGATTCTACGTACAGATTGTGTAACTGGTGTGAGACACATAGACCACGCCAGATCGTCACGTGTTCTTCGAAAGCGTACGCGAATGGGCGTCGACGTACCCACAAATGGAGAAGTTGATTGGTCAATCAGACGACGACTCGTCCTGGTACATTCAAAGCACCAAAACAATCAAAACAAGGCTCACCCATGCAAAAGTCCACCTAATTTGCACTTGTACATGCTCGCCGCCTGCCAGCAAACGCAGCTGTCTGCCATCTAAATGCAATCGAAAACCTATCGAGTCTGCCTTCCTGCCTACCTGCCGCTTTCTTTCGGTGCTGCCAGTCTCCGAGCTCAGCATGAGATTGCTGTGGAGAGTTGCAAGCGAAAGCCAGGATCACGCGTGGCCATTCGTCCAGCCGTTTCCTGGTACAGCCTCGTGTTGCCCCCTTCACTTCCTTCTTCTCCGTTTCTCTGTCCATTTGTTTGGTCCAACTCGCTACTATAGGGTGTGCGTAGGTCGGTCGACCCCTGTATGAGGCTTGCTCCTGATCCAATCAGTTCAGCGATGCAGCTAGGCCGTTGACGATGGAGCCTTTGCTGCTGCCATCATCTCTATTTTCCGCCACTTCTCTCGCTCTTTTTCCTTGACGTCAGCCATAGCTTGCTCTTTCAGCGAATAATCCTTTGCACAGCGGTCATAGAGTGCCATGTCGTAGTCCATGTAGAGTTTCAACACGTTCTACAAAGCAACTAATCACTGAGTGCGCAAACATTAACAACAAAAGCAAGTATGAACGCCAACATACCTGAGCGAGTCCTTCAACAGTGGTGTTCCAGTGTCCCAACGAGTTCCTATGAAGAGGGCCATAAATGACTGGCAAAATCAAATGTGCGTGCTGCTTGCTCAAGCAACCGTTATTGACGAGGTGTTCATTATTCCACAAGAACAGCGACCGCTCTGAGACCTGAAAGTGCTGGCTGCCGAGCCACTTGGCCAAGCCGTTAAAGAGTGGCTTGTGCACCTTTTGCAGCTGTTCGCTGCCCATGAGCTCCAGAATCTCTTCCAACTCGTTCAGAAAAATCACTTGCTTCGACGAGCACGACCACGGCCAGAACTTGATGATACCTTGAATGATGTGCACTGCTGTCTCGGGATCCTTCTCTACATACTGTGTGATGCAATAGGAAAGCTGCTGGTGGTACATTGATACGCACTTTGGTTTATGCAGTGGCACGAGCGCACGCACCAGAAACTGCAAGTGTTCCGCCTTCAAAGGCATCGCAAAGCCGTTAATGATACTGCCCAAGATCTCCAAAAGCTCGCCCACGCCATTGTGTCGCTCCGTCTCGTAGACGAAACGATAGAACACATTGCTGATGGCCTTGCGGATAAACGATCGGTGCGACATAAACTTGCCGTATATGCGGTGCAAAATCGTCTTGAGGTAATCCCGCTCGCGCGGGTCTTCGCTGTCAAACAGGTCAATGATCGAGAGACAAAACTTCTGGTCCACATACTTCTTCGCCACCTTTGCATTCACCTCGCCCGAGACGATAAAGCGCAGGAAAAATTCATACACCACTTGAAGATGTGGCCACGACGCTTCCAATACAGGCTCGTCCTCTTCCGGATCAAAATCCTCCGTCTGCGGCGGCAACGCGCGGCAAATGTTGACCGACACCATTGCCATTATATCCGGCATCAGCGCTTCCGTAAAGATCTTTTGACCTCCAGGATTGTTCACATAATCCACCAGCTCCAACAGCGTCTGGCGCTTCAAGTCCTTGCCCCTAAAAAGACCCCCAAAGAAAACACAAGAAAACCCAAACCACATAAAAACACCCACAAAAAGCACAAACACACAGCAACACCCCAACCGTGAATAACCCCACCACCACATTGAAACAAAAAAAAACCACTCCACCACGCCCTTCCTCAGTAAAACACCCATTTTCAGTACCGTTTATCCGACGTGGGGTCGTCAAAATTAAAAATGACCGAGCAGAGCTCGAGTTTCTGCTGGAAAAGCGCTTCTCGTCGCTGCACCGCCGTGTCTTTCAAGTGTGGCAAGTCCTTGAGCGCCTGGATCTTCTGGTGCCGCGCCAGGAACGACCGACGGCGCTCGCGCTTGGGCAGCGCCACGTCACTCGTGGGCGACTCGGCGGCTCGGTGCCCGGCGCTTCCTCCGTCCACGTCCATGCGATCCAGAGCGTTAGCCATGTGCTCGCCGTTCGTACTGAGCTTCCGTTTCACGGTCTGGAGCATGCCCTTCATCGTTGCTGCAGTGACAGCAGCGGCGACAAACCCTTTCAAAAAGGGGGTCGCCCAACGGTATCAATTTCGAGAGGGACGACGGCGCTTGGAACAAAAGACGAGCGCGACACACGCGCGGCTGCTACGTAAGTGCGAGCGTGGCGTGTGCGTGTGTAGGGCGAGAGAGAGAGAGAAAGAGCGGGGTGTGCGTGGCTAGGGCGTCGGTTCCAGTCCGTCAATAGGTCGCTCAGTCGGTCGGTCGGTCGCTTCCTTGGTCACTCACTCACTCACTCGCGTTTTCTTCCCTCCTTTTCCTCCCTTTTTCTTGCCGCCAGTGCTGCGGACCTGAGATAATGCATGTGAACTGAAGTAATGTCGTTTCGTAGGGTGAAGAAAATGCGAAAAGGTTTTTTTGGGTGTTTTAGAAGGGGTGACCGTGTTTTGGTACGACAATGGTACGAGTGGACCAGAATTTGAAACGAGAGACAGGGGGGGGGGGGCTCGACTCGCTCGACCTGGGTTGGTACAACTGCGTACTTAGCGCGAAATGGACTGCATGCGGATCGGTGGACGCATCGTTCGTGTCGCGGAGGTCGTCCCGACTGATGAAATGCCCTTAAGTGTCATTCGAACAACGGGAAAGACCTCGATCACGCTAGAGACAGCGAATGCACTTGTGTTTGCGGGTCTTGTAGAGGTTTTGTACGCACGCAACGTCTGGTTGGCAGCGCGTGCGGACATTTGGACGACGAGAGGCAGCTGTTGTTTTTGCCGAGGTAAAACAATGAAAATGTTGTCCACACAATGTTCACAATAATTTGCCGCGGGTTAACACAAAATGTGATTTGTAAAAAATATGTAATTAATAACAATAATTGGTGTTTTTGATCGACTATCGTGTGCAGTCAAGTGTGTGAGTGTGTATCTGCAGGAATCAACGATATGTGGAGATAAAGCGACCGAATTTGAGGTTACGAAGACATCACAAGAAAAAGTGGTGACGGCATTGCAAAAAAGTGTTCACAAGCTTCAATGGAATGTGTCTAGTAGTGGCCACAATACTGCAATAGCATTGACTCGGGACGAGTTGACAAACGTGCTGGTAGAAGTGGCTCAGAGGCTTGTCGACGCTTTTCAAGCCGTGCAAGTGCAGGTACGTCGAGAGCTAGTGACTACCGGGTTGTACTGCCTTATTGGGTGACAATAAATGGGTGTATCTTTTTCACGTAGACTGTGCAGGCTTCTGCGTCACCACGAGCGAAGTTTGAGTACGAATTGTTGCGGCAGTTCTCTGGTTTGGACGTCGTGGTGCTAAAGCATTTGAGATCGGGAGGCCATTGTGTGCTATTTGCATTGCCACTGTTCGGAGAGATTGCGCCATGGGACTCGACAAAAGCTTTGATGAATGCCGAGGACGTTGATTCTGTCTATCTACCTGAGAGCTTCGATGTCCCAAACGTGTGCGGTACGGCGGACGAACTGACGATCTGTCTTGGGTACCCTTTGGATGATGACGAAACGACGGGGATTCATGACGACTTGTGGCCGCTTTTTGTGGAATGGCCCGCTCGAATGCTGCTGTCCAGTCAAGTGACGCAACTCCCGCCGTCGAGTGAGACGACGTCTTCCGTCGAGCTGGTTGATTCGTGCAAAACGGTAGACGCTGCTGTTCTGTCCTGGCTCGTGCTGAACGTGTTTGACAAATCCTTGTCCTTATCGCGTTTTTTGTGCAGATCGTGTTGCAGCAATGGAGGAGACGGAAGAATTTTATCGGGGAACTTCGCTGTTATGTTACGGGTGAGTGCAGATCCCGAGCTATCACGTATGCAACGGCAATAGCAATAGTTCAGCTAAGTTTTGTTCATGTGAATTACAGTGTTAGAGTACGACGCTGTGGACTTCTCGCAAGTGTTTTTTGTGATGCAGGAACAGTTGAATGAGCAAGCACCACTGCGTATCATCGTCTTGCGTCTAAAGTTTACAGCAGCATTCTTTGTAACGAATTGCATGAGTGACTTGCGAGTGACTTTGCTTGACGGTAAAGACGGAATCGATGCTGTTGCTATAGTGCTTGCTGCGTCTCATACCCCAATCAGCCTTGAATCCGTTGCGAGCTCCCAAGCATGCGTCGCCGAATTCCTTGGACATACGCAAAAGGGGTTGCTTCGGCATTTTTACGAGAAGTGAGTGCGTTTTTTAGCAACAAGCTGCAATTATACGATAGACTTGTCATGTTCGCTGCTATGAAGCAGTAACATCCTCAGTTCGGTCGTGGATGATGTTGGCGTATGATCCTCGTGGTGTTCGTGGATTGTCGTCTTGAAGTACAAGCTTACTGTCACAGTCAAGTGCTTGCCAAATTTCGGTCAAGCCGCGTGCTTACGGCAGCCAAGATCATTGTCCATAACGTGCAAGGCTCCCATATATCTCCTCTCACGTGCAGAGCTACTGCGATATGAGTGGAAAGGCAATATTGTTTGACGTTGGAGCTTGAATTAGCCTGTCAATGCAGCGCTCAAGTTTCCACTTTACGACAACGTATTGTCCAAGTCGCGTACGGCTTCAGTTTGCTGCGAAAGGCAGCGACTGCTCATTTCGTCACCCGATCTCCATGCGTTCGCACGTTCGAAGACCAGAACTTCTTGTCGCTTCAGCAGCTCGCCGTGTCCACCACCGTGCGGTTGCTCTTTGGTTGGGTTCCGGGATGTTAGCGACTCTCTTCCGAAGATATGGACGCGTGAGCGTATGACAAGTTTGTGATACGAAATGATGGATGGTAAACCTACGCCGGATGAGCGGTCATAACTTGGTGCAGTCGCTGTCCGTGTGTTTCGTGGAGAACTCTTCTTCTTGGCGAAGCCGTTTTTTGTTCTTGCCACCGTATGACCGAGCGCCGTGGTCTCAAGTGCTGCCCTCCGTTACGTCCGTTCCGCTTCACAACTTCACCCATGCGTTTTCGTCATCAAGTTGCAGCCACGAAGTCAGATCATTTACTGGGTTTATTCATTTCGCACATGTCCCCAAGCGAACACAAAGTGTATCAAGTATTGAGTGAGATACGAGACGAAAGCGAGACGCAAGGACCGCTTGTTTTCGAGCATGACATAGGCTGGTTACTCAATGCGACGTTCGGATGCAAGCCATCTATCAAAAACAAGGCATCCAAGTGATGCGAAACTGGAACTGAGCTGTGGCGGAACTCGGCTGAGATTTTGGAGTGGTCAATTATGCGGGATCATTGTTGGCTTCGCGCAAGTTTAGTTTAGTTCAGTTGCGATCACGAAAGTGTCAGCTACAAGTACACAGCAGCGGGAGCCGATCGTGTCGCACTTGTACGTGATTCACTAAGTGTATCGCCGACTCTCAGCTGGAAGTTTGCACGTGCTGTTGTTCTGCTGGCTACTTTGGTACATTACGACACTTGACATAGGAGGTAGCAAAGTTAGTGCTGTCGCAAGTGCAAAAATGTCAAGACATGTGCATATATTATGCAGCAAACTATACGAAACTGAACACACAACAACGCCTCTACACGGTAAGAACTTCCGTCGCAGCCGTTTCCTGAGGGTTTATCAGGTTCAGTTTCCACAGGAAGATCTTCAATGGGCGCCATTTATAAAATTCGGCCGGAACGTCCTTGGCTGCCACATTCCACATCTTCGCCAATTTGGCATGGGCTGCTTTCTTCAGCAGCTCCCCTTGCGTCTTCCTTTGTGCCTTGCTGCTTTTAAGAGCACCGTCGATTGCTAGTGCCAATTTTTTGCGCGGGAGCTCCTTCACAAAGAACTCATAGGGTTGGATGGCCTTCTTTCCATACAGTTTCCTGTTCGCTTCATACATCTGCGCAATAAGCTCAAAGTACTCCGCGCTGCCAACATAACTGTCAAAGTTCTCTCCACTTGTCTCCTTCTGCTTCACTATATCCTGGAATAAACGGCTGAAATGTTTCTTCCCAACCGGTGCACCTTTCCCAACTGACTCAGCGCTTTGTACGACCTTAGCGGCTTCAGCCACAGACATTGTCGAAGATGCCTTAGGCGCTGCAGCTGATCCCCGGAGTAAGCTCTGGAGGAAGGTTTGAAAACTCCTGTCTTCCTCGCTGACAACCGCTGCATCATCGGATCGGCTGTATGCATCAGCAAGAACATCTTTCTCGTCAGAATCGGACTCAAGGGCTTGAAGCCGATCTACTTTGGATGCAAAGACGAAGACACTAGGCAGTGCCACCACGTGGAGGAAACGCATCGTTCGGCTGAGAAGCTGGCGCACTGACGGTCAATGGGAAAAGACGGAAATGGGTACGAACCAGAACTTTACAAAGCAGCGCGCGCGTCCTCCAGTTGACAGTCTCAACTCTGCACTCGACACGGGCTAGCTGTCGTCCGAGCATTTGCTCCTAATAGGGAATAAAACGCACGCGCGTCTCCCGAAGTGAACAGCTCACTATTGGACAAAGATACGGTTCATCCCCGCACTGGCCACCTTTTATGCTCACAGCTGTGTAGCTTCTGGAGCACAAAACCGAGTCAGGAAGAAGCCGCAACCGTTCATAAATCGGGGTCGTCTGTCTATAATCGGTGTCTTCTGGCGAGCAAATGCATGTCCAGCGATGGACAAAAAGATCAAATAGTCGACACCGCATGTTAAAACTGAGTTGAATCTTTAGCTTTTGACGTAACGTACGAGTACACGACTGCGTTCTCCGTGGTTCTTTGCAGCCTGTTGTATCGTGCGATTGCGTGCGCTTCTCTTTCGCTCACTTCCTCTCACTATTCACACACACTCACAATCTTCTCTCACGATTTGTGGAGCGTCTGGTCGGCCACTCGCTCTCTCCTCCTCTTCGACGCTTCTGCTTTCACTGATAGGTGCCGTGTCATCGACGCTTCAACTTCCGACAGAACACCTGTATCATTACGCGTGCATGTCATGCGTAAGAAAAAGGAGCAAGTTCTGGGGCTCGCTCTTTTGTATGAGATACTCAGTTCGGAGAACTGCACCAAGATAGAGCGAGATGCAGACGTGTCTATTTAACCATTAATGGTTGCAGGATGTCTGATATATCTTGAGCCTGGTTAGCAACGCCGGTTTCTTCGACGAGTCCGGTGGTTGTGCAGGGCTAGTCTGTAACGGGGTGAACCGTTACATAACAATTTATAAGAAATTGTTAATTGAATATAACTATGACAGTTATATTCTCAGAATATTGTCATAAGGACAATATTCTGCAGCACTTACGAGCAGTTCCTAAATGGTTGATATAGGCCATTATATCAACCAACGAAGACGCGCCACGACAGACGCACGCAATGAGTGGTGAGCAGTTAGTTGATATGCACATTTGTATTTTGACACAGTTAGATGAGGATGTATAGTCGTTTATTAACAGACATTAACTATTATAAATACAGTTCTCCTTTTTACTTTAACCAAGTACTCGCTTCTTCTTACCGTCTTCCTCTGCACGTATCAGTCTACGTGAAGTTACGAGGCACCGCCTTATTCTGTCATCAAAATAAGTAGCTTGTACTGTCATCAGTACAAGCTTGAGGGTGCCCCGTTACACCTGGTAGCACTTCGTAGTCCGTCCAAGGACCACGTTTACATCTAACATGAATATGTTTGATGATGAAGATGACCAAAGCTTTCACGCTACGCGTGACGGCTACTCCCATTTGAGCGATGTCGAATGGGATGCGGTTGAACGGATGGGTTCAACCATGGACATCCATGCTGTTAGCGTCATGCTAGAGGCTCTCAATAGAGATGCCCAACATGCTATTATCGCCAAGTTCATTCAAAATGAACTTGACGCTGAACGCGAGAAAGTAGCCTTGCTTCACCAACAAGGTTCTCATCAAGCATAGTTGTTGAGAGAACAGGGTGCTCAACAGTTTGAACTGTTGAGACAGCAGCAGGCTGCTGGTGGTGGGTCGATGCACTCGCGTCGACCCGAGACATTGAAGATTGACATCTCCAAGTATAGGGGAGTCGAAGAGGACTCCCTCGTGAGATGGTTTGTCGAATTGGACGGCGCCATAAGGGCGCGTCGCATCGACGACGGAGAATGGTAAGTTGCATTTGCCCAATCAAATCTGGCAGGACGTGCCAAGACTTGGGCTTTGGGGATCAAGTTGCACGACCCACATGCGTTTGGGTCGTTAGAAGTCTTCAAGTCGCGGCTCAGACAAACGTTTGAACCGCCTAGAGCTGAGTTCAGAGCTCGAACTGAACTCTTGAAGATCAAAAAGGGTAAGCGTGATGTGCACGCTTATGCACAACATATACGACATCTCACGAGTTGTATAAGTTCCAACCCGGTTGATGAATACACGTCGGTTTCGGTGTTCACGCAGGGTCTTGCGGATGGTCCCGTCAAGACTCACCTGTTCTGACTTCAACTAGATTCACAAGAACAAGCCATTTCCATTGCGGAACAGGAAGACTTCAGTCTGAGACAGGCTCGCGCCAGCTCGACATCATTTCGTCAACCGAGACGATATGACAGCGGAGGTCCAGAGCCGATGGAACTCTGTTATGCAGAGAGCGAGAAGGCTCTCTCTACAGACTACAAGAAGCTGCATAAAAGCAACAGATGTCAAAAGACAGGACACTACGCTTACGAGTGTAGTGCCCCTCGTCCAGTGTCTCGCAACACTGGGCGTAATGACCGTCCACCCATGAGAAAGGGGCAGGGACGAGGGTCCGCTGTTGGTGCAAAGACGCAACAACGGGATGGACCGTCAAAATCGGACAGGATCAGTAGGTGCACCCTACTGGTCCAGCAACGTCAAGAGAATTTGTAGGCCTCTTGATGAAGGTTGCTCCCAACACACAAACATTGTGCGTTGATGCTCCAGGTAATGAGATCTCACTCATTACCTTGAAACTCGAAGTGACGAATTAGTTTGTACTTCGAGCTCTAGTCGATTGTGGGGCGTCCAACAATTTAGTGCGACGCCAATCGCTAGAAGATGGTCATTTTAAGTTCAGTGAATGTGACACACCTCCTACGAGGATGACGGTACGTCTTGCGACAGGCGCATCCGTAACCGTCATGAAGCGTATAGTGAAGATCCACTATACGATAGAAGATACCCGATATGACGATGACTTTATTGTATTGGATTTGGATGACAAATTTGATGTCATCCTTGGAATACCGTGGCTCAGAAGGTACGAACCACGGGTAAACTGGCAACATCGAACAGTAACGATGCCTGCCGCTTGTTCATCAGATGGCCATTGATGAACGTTTTGGAGCGTCCACAAGCGTGTGGATGTACTACGAGTGAGTGCGATGGCCTCACTTGTGGTACGGTCGCTAGTACGACTGCACGAAACCTTAGTGTAACAAATAGTTACACTTCGGAGCAAGCTTCCGGTGGCTGTGAGGAAACACAGGCTGCGCCAAAGTTCCACCACTCGAATAAGTCGAGTGGACCGGGACAAAGATGTATCCCTACCACGGAACATCTAGAAGAGAAACCATCGATCGCTCAGGTTAAGCGAAACGATAATCCTAGATCGACTGGAGAGTCTTTCGTAGAGGATCTCACTGTGGTTGCGCAGCCACAGCTAGAGGAAATCAAGGGCATAAGTCCTGATGTTACAGATACGGTGGAAATAAGTTCCCCGAAACCCGAGGGAATACGTCCCCGGGAAGCCGAAGAATAAGTCCTTCGAGGCCTGAGGGAATAAGTCCCCAGGAAATGACAGAGACATTGAATGTCCTAGTCAATGACGTATCAAGTGTAGGCGCTTACACACTTGATCTGATTGCGCCTCCGAAGTTGACTTCGGAGATCACTCAGTTGCCAAATCTCGAACATAAAAGGTTCTTGCGTGATCTGCGTAGTGGCAAAGTCAAGCAGATCTGCATACCCGTCGCTAACGACGAGTGTGTAGCCGACATAAGGTCAGCAACAGTGTTCACTGAGAACGAGAGAGTTCTCAGTAGTTCATCTATGGACGAGAGTGTCCTAGATGAAAAGACACGAGTGGAGCGATATGACTCCCAATCGTGGGAATCGCTCAAGACAAATCCTCTCAATGAAGATTTGGTTAAATTCAAGGATGTATTCCCTGAAACTGTTCCGTCCGAGTTACCGAAGGATAAAGGTACTCGACACGAGGTCGAGCTTAAACCAGGCTCGAAGTACTGTGTCATGAAGCAGTGGCCACTGCTTCGTGAACAAGTACTTGCGGTCGACTAGTTCTTTGCCGATCGTTTAGCTGCGGGCCATGTGAGGGAATAAACTTCCCCACATAGCTCTCCGACCTTCTGTGTGCGAAAAGCAACATGAGGGTGGAAGATAGTGCATGCATTCAACAAGTTGAATGCTGCAACGGTACCGGCTCAGACGCCGATACCAAGGAAGGACGTAATCATTGACGGTATGTCAAAGAGTACCATCTTTTCGTCCATGGATTTGATGGATGGCTTCTATCAAATCCTTATGCGAGAACGGGACATACCCTATACCGCAGTGATCACGCCTAGCGGCATGCTCTGGGAATGGCTAGAACCGACCCCAGTGGCCGAGTGATAACCACTGGAACTGGGACCGGGAGGTACCTGGATCGATATTTGGTAAGGGTTCAATTACAGGGCGCCGGAGATAGGCTAATAATGTAGACGAGCAACCACCAATGAGTGGCCAGTGCCGTCCGGAGGCCCTACAAGCCGAAAAGCTCCATCGTGTAATGAGCGGTGCGGGTCCTGTAAGGAGTTCAAACTGAGTCAGAGTACTCGCAGTTAACCCCAGGGTGATCTGAAGGACCGCCGCATAAATCTCTCTGGGAATGGCTAGTAATGTCACAAGGGCTTAGGAATGCCCCTGCCACGTTCAACAGATGTGTATCACATCTGTTGAGACCAGTACGAGAATTTGCACCGAGTTGTTCGATGACGTATTCATCCATAGTCGGGATATGGATGGAAAGTCGGACGTTGAGGTTCACAGATGCCACGTCCGACAGGTTCTTACAATCATGCGAAAGCATCAATTGTGTGCAAACCTCAAGAAGTGTATATTTGCAGCAAGCGAAATACCACTTCTTGGATGCATCGTTGGTAATAACGGTGTACGTCCTGATCCCGAAAAGATCAAGGCGATCACCGACTGGCCTGTGCCAGTTGATGTCAAAGGTCTTCAAAAATTCCTTGGGCTAGCGGCGTATTTGCACAAGTATTCACGCAATGACGCCGAGATGACTGTACACCTCTCTCGTTTGTTGAAAAAGAACGAGAGGTGGTTATGGAACGCTGAATGTCAGCGCTCCTTTGATGTATCAAGCAGAGCTTGATACAATCCCCAGTCCTAGCAATTGCCGATCAGGACAGGCCATTTCATGTGGTCTGTGATGCCAGCGATTTCGCAATCGGCTGTGCACTAATGCAGTACGATCTTGAAGGCGTTGAACGCGTCGTCTGCTATCAGTCGCGTCAGCTGCAACCAGCTGAGCGGAACTATCCAGTGCATGACAAGGAACCCCTTGCCATGAAGTATGCACTCGAGAAGCTCAGAGTTTATCTATTAGGAGATAGATCCTTCATTGTTTGCACAGACCATGTGTCGTTACGCACGGCAGGAAACAGCCCGCACCTTTCACAACGAATGGCGCGGTGGTTTTCATTCTTTGCAGAGTACAACTTTACGGAAGAGTACAAACCAGGAAGAATTAATGTCGTCACTAATGCACTCTCACGTCGTCCCGACTTTGAACTAGTCGTGAAACCCAACAATAACACAGCCACTGTTGCGGTTATCACGTCCACCATACCATCTTCAACGTTGCATGATGATGTGAGGCGGGCGTATGCCCAAGATGGTGAGATGGTGAAGTTGTTGACACATCTCTCACAGCCATCTCGAGAATCGTTGAAACGATTATCGTCTGCGTATCGATCTGCATCAGATTGATACACTACTTGCAACGGTTTACTGTATTATACAGCCGTTACTGGTGACACACCACGTGTTGTCGTTCCAGATGATACTGATCTGCGTTTGCGGATCATGTCCGAGCATCACGATGCTCCTATAGGAGGACATCGTGGCCGTGAGAAAACCTATCTCACGGTGAGTCGAGACTTTTACTGGCCCCGCCAGTATCAGTTTGTGCGAAAGTATGTTCGCGCATGCGAAGTCTGTCAACGCGTGAATCAAGTCCTTCACTGCGTGCACCTTTACAGCCTCTACCAGTTCCGGCAAAGTGCTGGGAATCCATCTCAACAGATTTCGTCTTCGGGTTACCCAAAGACGCACGCAGGAATACGGGTATTCTTGTATTTGTTGACAGATTCAGCAAAATGGTCCACCTTGTGGCTGTGCCCGAGTCAATCACAGCAAGTGGCTGTGCTTGTGTCTTTATCGACACCATCTTCCGACTTCATGGGTTACCCCGTAAACTCGTATCAGACAGAGATCCACGCTTCACTGCTGATTTCTGGCGTTCCGTGTTCAAATCACTCGGAACGCGCTTGAAGATGTCGACATCTGATCATCCAGAGTCAGATGGTCGGACGGAACGAGCCAATCGTGTCCTAGAAGAGATACTTCGAGGATACGTACACTCCTTTAAGAGTGGGAGTGAGTTCTTGCCAATGGTAGAGTTTGCCCTTAACAACTCGGTGCATGCGTCTACGACACGTACACCGTTTTATGTGAATGGCTTACGCCATCCACGTGTACCCACCTTACTCGAGTGTAACTCTGGTTTAAGGGGGGAGAGACTCGCGCGAGCAAAAGCCGATTTGGTTCACGCTCATCACACTCTGACGATGAGGTCATTGCGTTTGATGCCGATATCGACAACATCGATGTCGAAGAAGATGATGCCAGTGAGAGCGAGGAAGCCCTCACTGAAGAAAAGATTGATGTTGGTGCAGTGCACTCACAGCGCACTGAAGCTAACGAGTCATCAGATGAATTCATACTGGCTCGTGAAACGGTAGTCCGTTTTGTGCAAGACTCCATCGCCGAAGAGGTGGATAAGCAAAAGCAAAACGCTGACAAGAATGGAAGGGCAAACACTCTTTTATTTAATAAAGTTGACTTAGTCCTACTGTCTACGGTTAATCTACCAAAGCACGTAGTGACTAACTTGGGTAGTAGTAAACTTCTACCCAAGTACATCGGCCCATTTCGTGTATTACATTGCCTAGGCAACGCGCATCCCACGTTTTACGTTGGTCGGCTTAAGCCGTACCATCAGTACGCTGTTTGTTTCGATGAAGAACGCCCTTGCTTTCAAGTATCTCACAGAGATCCACGTGCTCCCGATGGTGGATATCAACAAGGGCCTGAAGAGCAGTTATCTCATCCCGAGACCGATCAATATCCCCACGAGCTACCCTTAGCTCGTCACGCAGAGATGCCAAAGCTCTCTCGTTCTCAAGCTGAGCAAAGGCAAACTCAGCTCGATGCTTCAAGACAGTGTCCGCCAGTTGGAGACGCCTGTCCCGCTCATGTTCGAGATCGCCGCGTACCGCTTGCGCTACGCGATCAAAGAGGCTCTCGGGGTTACACGCTTCCTCACGATAGTTGGAGAGCGTCTTCCCTCCTCCTCCACCTCCTTTGGAGGACTCTCGCGGTGGCCAGCGCTATCTGGTTGAGCAGCTGTTGAACCATCGCGACGTGAACAGACGTCGGACAAGTTACCTCGTCCGGTGGCGCGGTTATCCCCCGTCCTGGGATACTTGGGAGCCCCGCTCCCAACTGATGGTTGACGTACTGGGTCTGGTCGAGCAGTACGACGCGGCACATCCTGTGCCGCAGAAGGGCCGCCGGAGAAAGTCTTCCCGGCACGGTCGTAAAGGGATTTCAAGTTGTCAATCCCTTCGTACATCTCACTAGAGATACGTACGCGCCACCACGGGCTAGTAAGGAGGTAATCCTCCTCAGGTGCGCGCGCAGAGTTGTTTACAAAACAAGGGCACGGGTCTCCCCAGGAAAGACAGGGTAACCCACCCTCCTTAGACAGACGATGCAGCTTATAGCGTGCACCTGTCGGGGTTCTTTTCTCAAACTTATCACGAGCTTTGATAAGTTTGTCGTTCTAAACGTCACGACCTACATCCTCAAGGTTATGGATGTAAGCGTTTCACGCTTGAAGCAGTGAGGGACCATCACGTTTGTGATTCCCACTGTACCATCGATGCTTAAAGAAAGCGTCGATGAATAACTCATTCTCAGTGTGATAGTTTTTCGCACTGGGGTCAAGGTGATGGATCCTTGACGAATCGAACAATCGTGTTCGATAACGATCACTCGTCGTCGCCGACAAGTGATCCATGACGTGTTTGGGAGGCAGCCATGCTTTCTTCTCGGGATCAAGACGCAACGCACTGTGGTCCCAGTCTTCCGCGACGTGTCGACAGAAGTACTGGCTCCTCGCTGCGAAGTGGTGTCAATAGGAGAACCGACACCACTATGAGCGCCCGAGTCTTGCGATCTCGAGCGCCTTCGCTTTGGCGATGGTCCATCTGATTCTTCAGATGAATCGAAGATGCTACGACGAGTAGCATCATCCATACCACGCTTGGCAGGCGGCTTGGTTTCAACCGCCTTCGATACAGATCCATCTGACGTATCAGGAGAGTATGAGACACCGAGCTCATCCTCTGTGAAGACATGAGTGTCTTCATGACGAGCGCCTGCATCATCAGGTGACACAGGCTGAGTCGCTTCAGCAATCGATGAGACATCAGTTGCTGCGGTCTCTGCTTCGGCGTCTGCACAGAGACGTGCAGACGCGCTCTCAGCTGCCTTGTTCGCGCACCGCATGAACTTGTTTACCATGCGATGAAACTGTTGGAATGTGGACTCGGACCAACAAGTGCAAACCCTGTCCCAAATGATTTGGGACGAGTATCCATTTAGTCGATCAGTCACTATCGTGACTGATGGTTAAGGGGGGGGTGATGTAACGGGGTGAATTGTTACATAACAATTTATAAGAAATTGTTAATAGAGTACAACTAAAAGAGTTTTATTCTCAGAATATTGTCATAAGGACAAATATTCTGCAGCACTTACGAGTAGTTCCTAATTGGTTGATATAGGCCATTATATCAACCAACGAAGACGCGCCACGACAGACGCACGCAATGAGTGGTGAGCAGATAGCTGATATGCACATTCGTATTCAGACATAATTAGATGAGGATGTATAGTCGTTTATTAACACACATTAACTATTATAAATACAGTTCTCCTTTTTACTTTAACCAAGTACTCGCTTCTTCTTACCGTCTCCCTCTGCACGTACCAGTCTACGTGAAGTTACGAGGCACCGCCTTATTCTGTCATCAAAATAAGTAGCTTGTACTGTCATCAGTACAAGCTTGAGACTTTCCCGTCACAGAAAAGATTACTGTTCAGAAAATTAGCTAAACTACGGGACGCAGCAGAAGATAGCGCGTAGCAGGCCGCATTGTTACAACAGACACCAACAAAAGGTTAAGCTGCGGCAACGAGCTCATGGATTACCAGATGCTGGTCATGTGATGGATTGCAGTGCAACGACAGAATGTCTATTAGTCGGTATGGATTGTGACACTAGTTGTCGGCAGCTACCATGCTGTTGTTGTGTGAACTAAACTACCGGACACATCATCTGGACATGCTCTATCCGCGCGGGTCTGTTAGAAGATACCCTTACGTCTTTGGACGGGATATCGCTGGGAATTAGAAACCTGCAGATGGACGAATTTCTCGTTCATCGTGCAGGCGGACAGGTACCAGATCTATGAAAGCCGTAAAAAAAACTTCCCCTGTCGACACGAGGTAACAGAGTGCGCACTAGGGGGGCAAAGCTGGCAAATCTTGAGTGCTTCCATCACCATTGTGCGGATACGAGGACGCAAGTATCCTTCCAACAAACGATAGGCAGCAAACAGGAATGCAGAAACTTTACAGCAGATGCAAAGCAACAGTACAGGCTAGCCGACACGAACATTGTAACGGGGCACCCTGAAGATTGTACTGATGACAGTACAAGCTACTTATTCTGACGACAGAATAAGGCGGTGCCTCGTAACTTCACGTACACTGATACGTGCAGAGGAAGACGGTAAGAAGAAGCGAGTAATTGGTTAAAGTAAAAAGGAGAACTGTATTTATAATAGTTAATGTCTGTTAATAAACGACTATACATCCTCATCTAATTATGTCTGAATACGAATGTGCATATCAGCTATCTGCTCACCACTCATTGCGTGCGTCTGTCGTGGCGCGTCTTCGTTGGTTGATATAATGGCCTATATCAACCAATTAGGAACTACTCGTAAGTGCTGCAGAATATTTGTCCTTATGACAATATTCTGAGAATAAAACTCTTTTAGTTGTACTCTATTAACAATTTCTTATAAATTGTTATGTAACAATTCACCCCGTTACATCACCCCCCCCTTAACCATCAGTCACGATAGTGACTGATCGACTAAATGGATACTCGTCCCAAATCATTTGGGACAGGGTTTGCACTTGTTGGTCCGAGTCCACATTCCAACAGTTTCATCGCATGGTAAACAAGTCCATGCGGTGCGCGAACAAGGCAGCTGAGAGCGCGTCTGCACGTCTCTGTGCAGACGCCGAAGCAGAGACCGCAGCAACTGATGTCTCATCGATTGCTGAAGCGACTCAGCCTGTGTCACCTGATGATGCAGGCGCTCGTCATGAAGACACTCATGTCTTCACAGAGGATGAGCTCGGTGTCTCATACTCTCCTGATACGTCAGATGGATCTGTATCGAAGGCGGTTGAAACCAAGCCGCCTGCCAAGCGTGGTATGGATGATGCTACTCGTCGTAGCATCTTCGATTCATCTGACGAATCAGATGGACCATCGCCAAAGCGAAGGCGCTCGAGATCGCAAGACTCGGGCGCTCATAGTGGTGTCGGTTCTCCTATTGACACCACTTCACAGCGAGGTGCCAGTACTTCTGTCGGCCATCGCAAGAAGAGCGGGACCGCAGTGCGTTGCGTCTCGATCCCGAGAAGAAAGCATGGCTGCCTCCCAAACACGTCATGGATCACTTGTCGGCGACGACGAGTGATCGTTGTCGAACACGATTGTTCGATTCGTCAAGGATCCATCACCTTGACCCCAGTGCGAAAAACTATCACACTGAGAATGAGTTATTCATCGACGCTTTCTTTAAGCATCGATGGTACAGTGGGAATCACAAACGTGATGGTCCCTCACTGCTTCAAGCGTGAAACGCTTACATCCATAACCTTGAGGATGTAGGTCGTGACGTTTAGAACGACAAACTTATCAAAGCTCGTGATAAGTTTGAGAAAAGAACCCCGACAGGTGCACACTATAAGCTGCATCGTCTGTCTAAGGAGGGTGGGTTACCCTGTCTTTCCTGGGGAGACCCGTGCCCTTGTTTTGTAAACAACTCTGCGCGCGCACCTAAGGAGGATTACCTCCTTACTAGCCCGTGGTGGCGCGTACGTATCTCTAGTGAGATGTACGAAGGGACTGACAACCTGAAATCCCTTTACGACCGTGCCGGGAAGACTTTCTTCAGCGGTCCTTCTGCGGCACAGGATGTACCGCGTCGTACTGCTCGACCAGACCCAGTACGTCAACCATCAGTTGGGAGCGGGGCTCCCAAGTATCCCAGGACGGGGGATAACCGCGCCACCGGACGAGGTAACTTGTCCGACGTCTGTTCACGTCGCGATGGTTCAACAGCTGCTCAACCAGATAGCGCTGGCCACCGCGAGAGTCCTCCAAAGGAGGTGGAGGAGGAGGGAAGACGCTCTCCAACTATCGTGAGGAAGCGTGTAACCCCGAGAGCCTCTTTGATCGCGTCGCGCAAGCGTTACGCGGCGATCTCGAACATGAGCGGGACAGGCGTCTTCAACTGGAGGACACTGTCTTGAAGCATCGAGCTGAGTTTGCCTTTGCTCAGCTTGAGAACGAGAGAGCTTGACATCTCTGCGTGACGAGCTAAGGGTAGCTCGTGGGGATATTGACCGGTCTCGGGCTGAGATAACTGCTCTTCAGGCCCTTGTTGATATCCACCATCGGGAGCACGTGGATCTCTGTGAGATACTTGAAAGCAAGGGCGTTCTTCATCGAAACAAACAGCGTACTGATGGTACGGCTTAAGCCGACCAACGTAAAACGTGGGATGCGCGTTGCCTAGGCAATGTAATACACGAAATGGGCCGATGTACTTGGGTAGAAGTTTACTACTACCCGAGTTAGTCACTACGTGCTTTGGTAGATTAACCGTAGACAGTAGGACTAAGTCACCTTTATTAAATAAAAGAGTGTTTGCCCTTCCATTCTTGTCAGCGTTTTGCTTTTGCTTATCCACCGCTTCGGCGATGGAGTCTTGCACAAAACGGACTACCGTTTCACGAGCCAGTATGAATTCATCTGATGACTCGTTAGCTTCAGTGTGCTGTGAGTGCACTGCACCAACATCAATCTTTTCTTCAGTGAGGGCTTCCTCGCTCTCACTGGCATCATCTTCTTCGACATCGATGTTGTCGATATCGGCATCAAACGCAATGACCTCATCGTCAGAGTGTGATGAGCGTGAACCAAATCGGCTTTTGCTCGCGCGAGTCTCTCCCCCCTTAAACCAGAGTTACACTCGAGTAAGGTGGGTACACGTGGATGGCGTAAGCCATTCACATAAAACGGTGTACGTGTCGTAGACGCATGCACCGAGTTGTTAAGGGCAAACTCTACCATTGGCAAGAACTCACTCCCACTCTTAAAGGAGTGTACGTATCCTCGAAGTATCTCTTCTAGGACACGATTGGATCGTTCCGTCCGACCATCTGACTCTGGATGATCAGATGTCGACATCTTCAAGCGCGTTCCGAGTGATTTGAACACGGAACGCCAGAAATCAGCAGTGAAGCGTGGATCTCTGTCTGATACGAGTTTACGGGGTAACCCATGAAGTCGGAAGATGGTGTCGATAAAGACACAAGCACAGCCACTTGCTGTGATTGACTCGGGCACAGCCACAAGGTGGACCATTTTGCTGAATCTGTCAACAAATACAAGAATACCCGTATTCCTGCGTGCGTCTTTGGGTAACCCGAAGACGAAATCTGTTGAGATGGATTCCCAGCACTTTGCCGGAACTGGTAGAGGCTGTAAAGGTGCACGCAGTGAAGGACTTGATTCACGCGTTGACAGACTTCGCATGCGCGAACATACTTTCGCACAAACTGATACTGGCGGGGCCAGTAAAAGTCTCGACTCACCGTGAGATAGATTTTCTCACGGCCACGATGTCTTCCTATAGGAGCATCGTGATGCTCGGACATGATCCGCAAACGCAGATCAGTATCATCTGGAACGACAACACGTGGTGTGTCACCAGTAACGGCTGTATAATACAGTAAACCGTTGCAAGTAGTGTATCAATCTGATGCAGATCGATACGCAGACGATAATCGTTTCAACGATTCTCGAGATGGCTGTGAGAGATGTGTCAACAACTTCACCATCTCACCATCTTGGGCATACGTCCGCCTCACATCATCATGCAACGTTGAAGATGGTATGGTGGACGTGATAACCGCAACAGTGGCTGTGTTATTGTTGGGTTTCACGACTAGTTCAAAGTCGGGACGACGTGAGAGTGCATTAGTGACGACATTAATTCTTCCTGGTTTGTACTCTTCCGTAAAGTTGTACTCTGCAAAGAATGAAAACCACCGCGCCATTCGTTGTGAAAGGTGCGGGCTGTTTCCTGCCGTGCGTAACGACACATGGTCTGTGCAGACAATGAAGGATCTATCTCCTAATAGATAAACTCTGAGCTTCTCGAGTGCATACTTCATGGCAAGGGGTTCCTTGTCATGCACTGGATAGTTCCGCTCAGCTGGTTGCAGCTGACGCGACTGATAGCAGACGACGCGTTCAACGCCTTCAAGATCGTACTGCATTAGTGCACAGCCGATTGCGAAATCGCTGGCATCACAGACCACATGAAATGGCCTGTCCTGATCGGCAATTGCTAGGACTGGGGATTGTATCAAGCTCTGCTTGATACATCAAAGGAGCGCTGACATTCAGCGTTCCATAACCACCTCTCGTTCTTTTTCAACAAACGAGAGAGGTGTACAGTCATCTCGGCGTCATTGCGTGAATACTTGTGCAAATACGCCGCTAGCCCAAGGAATTTTTGAAGACCTTTGACATCAACTGGCACAGGCCAGTCGGTGATCGCCTTGATCTTTTCGGGATCAGGACGTACACCGTTATTACCAACGATGCATCCAAGAAGTGGTATTTCGCTTGCTGCAAATATACACTTCTTGAGGTTTGCATACAATTGATGCTTTCGCATGATTGTAAGAACCTGTCGGACGTGGCATCTGTGAACCTCAACGTCCGACTTTCCATCCATATCCCGACTATGGATGAATACGTCATCGAACAACTCGGTGCAAATTCTCGTACTGGTCTCAACAGATGTGATACACATCTGTTGAACGTGGCAGGGGCATTCCTAAGCCCTTGTGACATTACTAGCCATTCCCAGAGAGATTTATGCCGCGCGGTCCTTCAGATCACCCTGGGGTTAACTGCGAGTACTCTGACTCAGTTTGAACTCCTTACAGGACCCGCACCGCTCATTACACGATGGAGCTTTTCGGCTTGTAGGGCCTCCGGACGGCACTGGCCACTCATTGGTGGTTGCTCGTCTACATTATTAGCCTATCTCCGGCGCCCTGTAATTGAACCCTTACCAAATATCGATCCAGGTACCTCCCGGTCCCAGTTCCAGTGGTCTATCACTCGGCCACTGGGGTCGGTTCTAGCCATTCCCAGAGCATGCCGCTAGGCGTGATCACTGCGGTATAGGGTATGTCCCGTTCTCGCATAAGGATTTGATAGAAGCCATCCATCAAATCCATGGACGAAAAGATGGTACTCTTTGACATACCGTCAATGATTACGTCCTTCCTTGGTATCGGCGTCTGAGCCGGTACCGTTGCAGCATTCAACTTGTTGAATGCATGCACTATCTTCCACCCTCATGTTGCTTTTCGCACACAGAAGGTCGGAGAGCTATGTGGGGAAGTTTATTCCCTCACATGGCCCGCAGCTAAACGATCGGCAAAGAACTAGTCGACCGCAAGTACTTGTTCACGAAGCAGTGGCCACTGCTTCATGACACAGTACTTCGAGCCTGGTTTAAGCTCGACCTCGTGTCGAGTACCTTTATCCTTCGGTAACTCGGACGGAACAGTTTCAGGGAATACATCCTTGAATTTAACCAAATCTTCATTGAGAGGATTTGTCTTGAGCGATTCCCACGATTGGGAGTCATATCGCTCCACTCGTGTCTTTTCATCTAGGACACTCTCGTCCATAGATGAACTACTGAGAACTCTCTCGTTCTCAGTGAACACTGTTGCTGACCTTATGTCGGCTACACACTCGTCGTTAGCGACGGGTATGCAGATCTGCTTGACTTTGCCACTACGCAGATCACGCAAGAACCTTTATGTTCGAGATTTGGCAACTGAGTGATCTCCGAAGTCAACTTCGGAGGCACAATCAGATCAAGTGTGTGAGCGCCTACGCTTGATACGTCATTGACTAGGACATTCAATGTCTCTGTCATTTCCTGGGGACTTATTCCCTCAGGCCTCGAAGGATTTATTCTTCGGCTTCCCGGGGACGTATTCCCTCGGGTTTCGGGGAACTTATTTCCACCGTATCTGTAACATCAGGACTTATGCCCTTGATTTCCTCTAGCTGTGGCTGCGCAACCACAGTGAGATCCTCTACGAAAGACTCTCCAGTCGATCTAGGATTATCGTTTCGCTTAACCTGAGCGATCGATGGTTTCTCTTCTAGATGTTCCGTGGTAGGGATACATCTTTGTCCCGGTCCACTCGACTTATTCGAGTGGTGGAACTTTGGCGCAGCCTGTGTTTCCTCACAGCCACCGGAAGCTTGCTCCGAAGTGTAACTGTTTGTTACACTAAGGTTTCGTGCAGTCGTACTAGCGACCGTACCACAAGTGAGGCCATCGCACTCACTCGTAGTACATCCACACGCTTGTGGACGCTCCAAAACGTTCATCAATGGCCATCTGATGAACAAGCGGCAGGCATCGTTACTGTTCGATGTTGCCAGTTTACCCGTGGTTCGTACCTTCTGAGCCACGGTATTCCAAGGATGACATCAAATTTGTCATCCAAATCCAATACAATAAAGTCATCGTCATATCGGGTATCTTCTAGCGTATAGTGGATCTTCACTATACGCTTCATGACGGTTACGGATGCGCCTGTCGCAAGACGTACCGTCATCCTCGTAGGAGGTGTGTCACATTCACTGAACTTAAAATGACCATCTTCTAGCGATTGGCGTCGCACTAAATTGTTGGACGCCCCACAATCGACTAGAGCTCGAAGTACAAACTAATTCGTCACTTCGAGTTTCAAGGTAATGAGTGAGATCTCATTACCTGGAGCATCAACGCACAATGTTTGTGTGTTGGGAGCAACCTTCATCAAGAGGCCTACAAATTCTCTTGACGTTGCTGGACCAGTAGGGTGCACCTACTGATCCTGTCCGATTTTGACGGTCCATCCCGTTGTTGCGTCTTTGCACCAACAGCGGACCCTCGTCCCTGCCCCTTTCTCATGGGTGGACGGTCATTACGCCCAGTGTTGCGAGACACTGGACGAGGGGCACTACACTCGTGAGCGTAGTGTCCTGTCTTTTGACATCTGTTGCATTTATGCAGCTTCTTGTAGTCTGTAGAGCGAGCCTTCTCGCTCTCTGCATAACAGAGTTCCATCGGCTCTGGACCTCCGCTGTCATATCGTCTCGGTTGACGAAATGATGTCGAGCTGGCGCGAGCCTGTCTCAGACTGAAGTCTTCCTGTTCCGCAATGGAAATGGCTTGTTCTTGTGAATCTAGTTGAAGTCAGAACAGGTGAGTCTTGACGGGACCATCCGCAAGACCCTGCGTGAACACCGAAACCAACGTGTATTCATCAACCGGGTTGGAACTTATACAACTCGTGAGATGTCGTATATGTTGTGCATAAGCGTGCACATCACGCTTACCCTTTTTGATCTTCAAGAGTTCAGTTCGAGCTCTGAACTCAGCTCTAGGCGGTTCAAACGTTTGTCTGAGCCGCGACTTGAAGACTTCTAACGACCCAAACGCATGTGGGTCGTGCAACTTGATCCCCAAAGCCCAAGTCTTGGCACGTCCTGCCAGATTTGATTGGGCAAATGCAACTTACCGTTCTCCGTCGTCGATGCGACGCGCCCTTATGGCGCCGTCCAATTCGACAAACCATCTCACGAGGGAGTCCTCTTCGACTCCCCTATACTTGGAGATGTCAATCTTCAATGTCTCGGGTCGACGCGAGTGCATCGACCCACCACCAGCAGCCTGCTGCTGTCTCAACAGTTCAAACTGTTGAGCACCCTGTTCTCTCAACAACTATGCTTGATGAGAACCTTGTTGGTGAAGCAAGGCTACTTTCTCGCGTTCAGCGTCAAGTTCATTTTGAATGAACTTGGCGATAATAGCATGTTGGGCATCTCTATTGAGAGCCTCTAGCATGACGCTAACAGCATGGATGTCCATGGTTGAACCCATCCGTTCAACCGCATCCCATTCGACATCGCTCAAATGGGAGTAGCCGTCACGCGTAGCGTGAAAGATTTGGTCATCTTCATCATCTAACATATTCATGTTAGATGTGAACGTGGTCCTTGGACGGACTACGAAGTGCTACCAGGTGTAACGGGGCACCCTCAAGCTTGTACTGATGACAGTACAAGCTACTTATTCTGATGACAGAATAAGGCGGTGCCTCGTAACTTCACGTAGACTGATACGTGCAGAGGAAGACGGTAAGAAGAAGCGAGTACTTGGTTAAAGTAAAAAGGAGAACTGTATTTATAATAGTTAATGTCTGTTAATAAACGACTATACATCCTCATCTAATTATGTCTGAATACGAATGTGCATATCAGCTATCTGCTCACCACTCATTGCGTGCGTCTGTCGTGGCGCGTCTTCGTTGGTTGATATAATGGCCTATATCAACCAATTAGGAACTACTCGTAAGTGCTGCAGAATATTTGTCCTTATGACAATATTCTGAGAATAAAACTCTTTTAGTTGTACTCTATTCACAATTTCTTACAAATTGTTATGTAACGATTCACCCCGTTACAAACATTCAAGGAGCATCACTGCGGTTATGGCAGTCTTTGCATCGAGACGCAACGAACGCGTAGAGATTTTCCCACCTTTATTCAGATCAAACCTTGTCACGTGCAGCGCTATTCACAACTTCCACGTCTGCCCCTCCAGGAGCTACAATCTCCACTGGCACCAATCACAAATCACGTCCCATTCGTCTTTTATCACATCGTTCACTCGAACGTAAGCTATACAAGAAGCAAATCAGGAGTCCTCTTGCTTCTGAAGGAGCTCACATGATGGTAATCAAAGTGCTGTACTTTGCGTCAGCGAGGGAAGACATCGGTCTGCGTGAGGAGAGGCTACAGCTACCGGACGAGAGCAACATCACGCTGGCGTCACTGCGCCGGCTGCTGCTGGACAAGTACCCGCACGCCACGTCGACCATTGAAAGCATCACGTTTGCGCTCAACCTCGAGTACTCTGACGACGACGTGGCACTGACGGATGGAGACGAAGTGGCACTCATCCCTCCCATTAGCGGCGGATAAAGGCTGCAGAATCAAAGGACCAGAGAGACGAGAAGCAGTCCTTATCGTATCGGGATATAGATGAATGAAACAATCCAAACCTTACCGTGTCTTGCTTCCTACCTGTCAAACCACAATACGTCGTCCATATCAACGCTGTCAGCGAAACAAATCTGTTTCATGAGCACCAGACGCCCACCGTGCATTTAAAAACGCGGTCCAGGTCTTGATTGGTGCTACTGGATGGCGGCGAGACCAGCAGCTTCTTAGGCGACACACTGACAACCAGCGACGGGAGTTCGTCATCCAGCAGCGTAAGTGCTGCCAGCCAGAGACTAAAAAGCCTTAAACTCGGCGTTGACTACTTCGCTCCTCTACTTCCATCACGGGTGGTTCACCTTGTTGCGGGTGACCAGATGAAGGCACTGACCACGATCTAGCATGGTAGCAATGCCCGCTCATTTGTCTACACTGCGTTTTAGAAAGCAGACAGAACTCCCAGCAACGGACAAGACTATAGTTGTCAGCGCAGTTGCAGCACCTCGCTCTCGTTTTGAGCAGGAAGGAATCAACGAAGCTTTGACGCGCTTCCACTGACTCATTATGTGGAAATGGGCTCGGACGGCCAACGAATACTTCGTTCGGACGCATCGGACCTACACCCAGTGCCACGTCAAGTGCCGTGGTCGACAACATCCATCGCACCCTTTCAATAGTAGGCTCTTCGTCTGCCTCAACGGCTACCCTTCCATCTGTAGCGTGTGTTCACGTGAACACACGCTACACTACGGAAGCAAGGCAATTGTAGACATGACAGGCCACATCAATATAGTAATCAGTTGGTAGCACTCGTCCCACGTGCGAGTCCATCCTCTCGAACTAGTCCCTCAATCTATCCGTCTCAATATTCGACATGAGATGGCTCGACAACGCAATGGCGGCGAGTAGTACCTGCCTGCAGCCGATGCCAGCGCCCGTGTGCAGCTGCAATGTTAATCTTCTACTTACATTCGTGCGGATTATCATAAATGGCCCTGAGCTCGTACGTCTGCCGGTCTTCGCTGTCGAACTTGACCTTTGTGGACTGTCATGTTATTTTCGTGCTTTCCGCGCGTGCTTTTCCAGGTGAGGAACGGGGTGACGATTCAGGAGCTTAATGGGAACCAACGGCCGGATACGTTTAGCGCGTGTGATGGATTGGCGAAATTCTGAAGACTCGGGCCTCGCACAAGTCTGAAGCATCACATGTGAAGTGGCGGAGAGTTGCGATGTGATTTTGGCACACAAGTGTCGGTCTTTTACAAAGTGCCGGTTGAAATTGCACGCTGCGTGGAGATTCGAAGGTGGCTTAGAATTGGTGGGAGGGTATCGGTAAGGCCTATTTGTTTGCTGATGAAGGCGTGTGGAGTTTGTGCTACTGCTTTTTGGTGGAATGTAGCATGATCATTCGGCGGTAACATGCTACAGTCATTCATTGAGATGAATGTGGTCGAAGCAGCACCGATTGCTTGACCAATGAGTGTCGAACCTTGAACGCCGGACGACTTGTAGTTGATCAGATTGCATGCAGGGGAAAATTGAGACGGAGTTGTTTCGACAAGAGAGGCGGTCAATCAGGTGAATTTGACTACTGTTGTATGGATAGAAAAGATGACTTTCTTACGCGATAGCAGGTGTGTGTGGTAAATGACGAGCAAGTGATCCCGATATGAGTCGATAGAACGCGGTGACTCGAATCAGGACGTCTCTTCCAGACGGAGCGTCGGTCAAACGTTTGTGCAGCAATCGTGCTGCAACTGTACTTATCACCCATGCATTTGTGAAGAACATTTCGCCCATGATTTTTTTGATGTAATGCTTGTTTATTGCTTCGTTGTCGAGAAGAAGCTCGGCTAACTCCCGCCTTGAAGGTTAGAGTGGCACCGAAATAGCGCTTTGAGTCTGAAAACAATGAACGGCTTGAGTCCCGGTTTGTACAATGAGTAATTGACAACGTTTGTTGTCTTGGTACGGAACCAGTAGTGACACTCAAACAAAGCACAGCTGTGTTGTATGACTAAAGGCTGCGTACCGTTACCAAATGATTTATGTGCACTGCAAAACGATACGACGCACGAAGAATTGATTCAGCAAGAAAGTCTAGCTACGTTTGATGGCGAAAGACGCTCCTACGTGGCGCTATGACGCTCAACATAGAAGACGACGACACAAAATATCGCGCACACTGACTATGTGAGGTACTTCTGCATTGGTAGGTGATTTGGATAGATACTGACCCTGCACCTCGTATTTTTTAACCACAGGCAGCAAGATATCTGTTGTGTTGCAAAACGAAGGCCTCTTTTATTGCATTGTACGGGGCTACGTCCTTCCCTTGTGATCCATGCTGGCAACTTGGGGCATCACAACGCACAGATCGGTATATCCTCGTGTTTTAAGGCTTCCGGTCCTATCTCCTTCGCTCCAGTGGCGCTGTTGACGAACCTCCGTGATCTCAATGACGGTCAATCTGCATCGGCTTGCCAAGTCCGATAATCAAATTGACACTGGATCAGCTCGATTTAGCAAAGTCACGTTGTTTGTGTCACAAAGGAGAACTCTACGCTGCCTTGATTAAAAAGGCGTGTCCTGTTTGGTCGCAAGATGGGTCAGCAGCACGAGCTGTGCTGGGCACAAAGCTGCTCGAGTAAGTAGATGTTGGCAGTGATAGAGGTAGTGAAAAAGACCCTATTGCGAGCCTTAGCGCAAGAGGCCGAACGAGTCTTAGATATGCTGCGTTCACTGCAACTGCAGGCCGCCGAGACAAAGAAGATATAGACATGGAGACTATGCGATCACGGATGATAAATTGGTCGATGAAGCAGCCACTCACTATCTTACCCTCGTCGCTTGGACAATTTGGACGCGCAGGTGCCTTAAAAATGAAGATGAGTCTGCAGGTGTGGCAAGAAGATTCGCGGCGTATTGCCAAGCTACTGCTCATTTTGGTGCGTCAGAATCGTCAGCGTATGCATGAGGCTGCAGTTAAATTATGTACGCCCTTTAAGCGAGAGTGTGAGGTATGTTGAGAGTTTTCCTGGGAACAAAGGCTTTGTGCACGAAAATAACTGCTTGGGCTGGTTGTCAACGCCACGCAGAGAAACAATGTGGCTGTCACTGCAACTGTTTGGTCCGACAGCAGTATCCATAGAACCTCCGCGGCTGTGGCCCTTCGGCCGCTCCATTTTAAGTGACTTTGCCAAATACAAAAGGGCGCGGGTCTCCGATTCATCAAATGCTGGAAATGAAAGTGAGAGGTGTGGTATTCGCTGTTAGTCATTATTAGCTTAAAGCAGCGCGATTTTGAGGAGTCAGTCGTCGATTCTCAGCCGACGCAGCTGATCGGCGTGGACCTTTTCAAGTGCTCTTTCCCAGTGGCAGCTGTCGGAGGACTTAAACACGTACGAACAGTACTTAAAGATACCCTCGAACTTCCGACTCGCTAGCAAATGTGTACGAAATCTGCCACTTAGGCTCATAGCTGGGGGGCTGATGTATGGCCCTTCCAGATGCGGGCGGGGTAAATGCTTTTGGCCAGCGCAGTGGCACCGAAAGTGAATGAACTTCATCAGTGTCAATACGGACCTGAAGTTCTGAATTATATACATCGGCGCCAGTGAGTAGGGCATTCAGGGCTCGTTTGCAGATCTGAACTAGAAGTCCCGTTCGTGTTATTTCTTGACGAGTTTGATTTGATCGCTCCCCACCGCACACTCGGATAATAGCGGCGTCATCGTCTGTTAAGTGAATCAGTCGCTCCACTTTTTTGGTGGAGAGAATGCCGAAAGGTAAGTAACAAGAATGACTGGTTCGTATGCCGAACTTGTAGTCTAGTTTTACCATGGGACGGTGGCATGCCATGATATCCAAGGCGTCAGTGCTGGTAGCTACGAAGCAGTCAGACATGTTTGACTCCCGCCTTTTTCGACCAGTCCCTCTACTACCGTATATCTGTACCCTGGCGAATCATCACATTTTAACACGGATTGTTATATACACTCGACTTTTTACTAGAAACATCCCATACACCACCCCCGTACCACACCACAATACGGTTTGTGCGACGAAGATCACGCCTACTCACCTCTGCCGACCACTGTCGCACAACAATCTGCATCTATCATACAAATGTAAGTAATTTTCTCAGCAAAACCTCTTTAAGCACACAATAGACGATTGAAGCTCAGTGCTTTCGTGTACGAATTGATCAACAACCACGACGCTCGTCACTACATGTCAGATCCATCTAAACGGCTACTTGTTTCCTTTAGAAATGGCAACAACTACGTTTCAGTCGAGAAAGGCACAAAAATGAATGGAACAAAAGTCCACGTTTCATTAAACGATTCGCATGCGTACGTCGCACTGACATTTACCGTTAAGAACGAGAATCGTGTAATACAGCTGCATGTTTTTTGATCGAGCCTATCCTGGATCTGAGACAGAACAAGATCGTTGCCGGTCAAAGAATAAAATAGTTGTCCAGCTGCACGACAAGTATCCGATTTCCATCGTTCAAGGTGGTGTGTTAGGCCCCTTTTAATAGGGGGTTCAACACGTATATTGTAATTAACCTTGTCCTTTTATTCCCTAACAAGCAATGTAGACAATATCTGGATTCTCAGAACAACATGCGACGAGCTGACGTCACAATGTTCACCCGGCAAGATGCTACAGACGCGTGATAGTTTGCTCTTCATCACGATTTCGCTCACTTGTTGTGCTTACAAATATCGATCTATATTTTGCTAACACAGCGGTTGACGAGGACTGAGGACTGAGGGCTGTTTGCGTGCGCGATGCTGTCTTATGACCGACGCAATGGCCATTTTGTAGATCCGAGATGGACCATTAATTAGCATTTGTACGAGAGATGCAGAATGTTGTGTCATAGTGGTCGTACAGAGGTGTGTAGGCGAGATATTCGTCGTACAAATCGTACATTGTGGTGTAGTACGGGTGTGGTGTGGTGCGGGTGCAATTAGCACAAAGTCGGGTGGAATTAACAATACCCTTATTTTACTATGTGTTTTAATCCCGAAGGTGATTTCAACCTGTGCAAGCATTCCGGATTCACCCTTTAAACGTGAGTTTCGTGATCGCTATTGCAATCACCAAAGTCAACATTCTCTAGGCTTTCTGCAGACCGATTTTATATAAAATCGGAAGGAGGCCAACAGTGCATTTTGGCCGTGCATTTTATAGCCTAAATTTCGGCTGAGGTTGCGGAGACGAGTCGTTATTTGTTACCTCAAACACACGGGGTTTCTACACACGCTCTGTCGTCTGATTGCTTGCGCATCTTGAGATTCAAATCTCAGTATACCACGTACGACACTTGCAGGCGAGAACAGAATCGATTCCGTTGTCCAACGCGAACAAGAATCTGCACATTGGCCTTTCGCGCTTAGGGTGCCTCGCAGCTCCTTTCAGTGTCGTACTAGTGATCCAAATCGTTTTAGGCAAAAAGTCCGTCAATCGCGTGCACCAAAAACTACAAGTTTTAGTCGCAAGCTCAATCTCGTGCTCACGGAGTTCGTGATATAACCTCAATCTGAACAAGCAAATGAACTGGCATGTGACTTTTTAACTGTCGTCAACTTGTTCTCTGTACAAACGCTGCATCGTGTTGTTGTGCATCGTCAAAGGCGACTAAAAATTGCACGCAATCAAACGACAAGATACTTATCCAAGCTCAAGTCGCGCAGCGTAAGTATACTGACTCGTCTGATCACTTGATAAGACGAGCCAAATGTTTCTGTCGAACGACCTGAACTTCTTCTTGATTTTTCTTTTTGAGTCACCGATTCGTTACTTCAGTCACCGATTCGCTACTTCAGTCACCGATTCGTTACCCCAGTCGCTAATCTGTTCCCCTAGTCAAAGCCATAAAGTCCGGCTCTTTTTCCTGTGCATACTGACCACAAGCTACGGCACCCGCACGAACAGCTCATCTCCCCACGCACGATTTACGAAGTGGACAGAAAAAGCACAAGTCGAGTGCAGAGTCCGGGCGAGCTACCCTCTGGACGATGAGGCATTGCGTTTCTGGAGGAGCCGCTGGACGTCATTGAACAATTTGCTTCCGACTACAGCGCTCAAGGTCTCTCGTTTTGGAAACAATGCGTCTCCTTGACGCAGTCCTGCTGCCTGGCTGCATCGTCTTCGCATCTATCTCGGCATCACTTGGAGCCCGTGTGCTTCGTGGAGAGAAGATGACGGGTCCTGCTGGTCCACCCATTCGATTCGACACTGCAGCAGGCGGTGGTGAGGAAGAAAGAAGTTTTAGGTTCCTGGACGTTTTCTTAAGCCGCTTTGGGAAATCGGCTTCCACATTGAAGCCCTCCCGTAAGATGGCTGAGGCTGCAACAAGCGTAGCTGGACTCACGCGAAAGGTCGACGACGCACTCGAGAAACGCAACGCTGTATGGAACCAGCTGACCAAATCGTATGAGGACATTAAAGCTACATGGAAGGAGCCCGAAGCCCTCGCTTCTTTCATCGGAAGTCGTCACTACACTGAAATGGTTGACAGTGTTGTGGAGGCTAGCAAACCACTCGGCAGAAAACATCAAATCCTTGCAGTGGAATTTTTCATGAAAAACACTTCGCAAGATGATTTGATGAAAATGATTGATGGAGCCCTCAAGAGCAAGGATGCGCGGATTCGGGGACTTGGTGAAAATTTCTTGACCGGTATGGCGGAGGCGTCATATCGGCATCAGGTGAAACTAGAAAAACTTAATGGCAAGTATCGTATGTTTTTCGAGAAAGCTGGAGAGCAATGGGAGAGAAAACAGGGCGAGAAGACTTTGTTTGGGAGGATTAAGACAGATCCTATTATCCCGTAGGTACATAATTGCGTGGTCACTGATGTTTTTACTCGTTTTAATGTACAATTGCGTGGTCACTGATGTTTTTAATCGTTTTTTAATGGACAATTGCAATTTCACTAGCAAGATCACTGACGTTGACTTAGCTATCGTATCGAAAATCCACAGATAAGCCAACCCTAGCCGATTAGTTTGATACTGTTACAGATTCCATTTGAGCTCGCGACTTGCATTTTACCGCCCCGTACTCCCCCATTTCTATATTTGTCTCTTTTTTTGAGAAGAAAGCAACAAATGAGATCATGTGATAGCTTGATTAACTGAAGCACCTTTATTGTAGCTTACTCGGCGCTCTTACAACCAGTATGTGCTCGCATTTTTTCCAGTTACGTAAGCCGAGACTCCTACTATTCAAACCCATCACTTTTATAGGGTTTTATGCCGACGTCGATTGCGAAGCGTCTAAGTCACCAATTGTCAAGCGTGAGAGCTCCAACTACAGCAAGCAGTGCTGTCTGTGCCCGGGATGCCAAACCGCCTTTCATTTATCGTTGTTGCTGCCCATACTCGACGCTTCTTCCAGCTTGTATCGCTCGGATTCACTTCTACAAATTACGATACATTTATAGTATTAAACAATTTATTGCTGCTTTTTATAGGTAGGTAACTACGATGGCTAGCCAAATTGATAAAAATAGGCTTCCTTTTCGTAACAGTATAAATACACATTGGCGAAATGAAACAATAGTCCTTCATTTGGGACAAAGACAACGAAGCAGTAAGACTAAGTCTCATATGTCGGCCATGCTTTTAGCCACATATAGGTCCATTTAAACGATGCAGCGAAACAGTTCTGTATGTTCCCTCTTCACTTCTGCGTGTCAGCACCATGCAGTTGACAATTACAAGGTCGCACTAAGGTTGAGCTCACAGTGCACTATGTTGAGTGTCGAGATCTATGATGACGACACGGTCAATTATGCACATTCCTCCATTATCATTGGTAAAGCTTGTAGCCCCGAAGCAATTGAGCATAGATCCAGCTATACGGAACAAATGGTACTTTTACTGCGCGATCGCATGCTGATCTCTTTAGACACTAGCTAGGTTCCTATGTCATACAACGCGGTATCTTTTTGTAGCTTGCTTTTGATGTTCTTATTTGCGGAGCCAACTCAAGGCCAGATGCCTTCGAAGGAGCTACTCGATCGCGGCTACTTTATCGTGCCGTCATGGTAGTATTACCGTACTAGGCGACAAAAACCTCAGTTCATACCAATAGAAAATGTCTCGTCACCTCTACTTAACTTGTCTGCGAAGTCGGCGTTTTTAAATTTAATTCTTGGGTTCGGGTCGTTTCATTCTGTGTGGGAGGTCGTGTGTGTATCGACGGTTCGACACTGTCGAGTGCTCGGGATCGGAAAAGGTTCTGCATATTTTTTCGAATGGAGAAGAATGCTGAAGATCATCTCTCGATCGAGGAAACTGCACGATAGTAAGACGCGCGATGGCTTGCACGTTGCGCACTTGCAATAATGTGTCTATCGTTCAGCATGCGCTTTTACTCACTTGACAATCTATCAGTATCATTTGGGAATCACCTGGTGCGACCAGGTGATTCTTAAATGTGGCTCAAGCGATTGAAGAAAATCGAACGAAGCGATTTAAAAGGTTATAAGATGAAAAGGTCGTTTTTGTCACAGACATGTCTGTTTCGGGGCAGTGACAACCGAGTCCTTTCCTATTTGCTATAATTTTGGATGTTAGCTGCTTGATTGGGGGAAACTGCCGGCAGTGAAACAACCAGGTTGTGGCAATCGAGTGATTCCCTCACATATCGTAAAAGTATCAATAAACTCTTACTTTATCACTTAATATATGTGCACAGTTAATATCATATTTTTGGTTGGCCAGCATGCGCCCGTCATGACCAGTAGATCGATCTGTCACGTCTTCAGTGGCGCTTCATCTTTTGCAGTGCCAAGCTAGAGTCACCTATTCGTTCGATACTTTCTTGTCCTTTAGCTGAAAAGGACTTGATACCTTCTCATCCTTCTCTGAAGGTGTCTCTCGTAGGGTGTAAAGTTCTACTGCAGGTCGTTCGTCTAGTTGCCGGAATGAGCCACAGGGTTGCTGAAAAGCAGCAGTGTGTGCGATGTTCCAGCTCTGGATAAGCTCCTCAGGCGTCAGCGATAGCAAATATCTGGAGATACTGTGTGGAGTTCTTGCTGCAATTGGCATGGACCATGAAAAGCTCCAGACATTCAACAATCACATGCTACGTGATAGATAGCCATTTGAAATGGGTAGTAGCAGAAAAGATGTGTTACAAGTGTCTCAGTGATGATGACCCATGCCAGGCCGTAGCTCATTATAGTGTGTGCACGTAGCGTCTTGCTCGACGCTTCTTTTGTACAATCATCACTTGTAAGCCTGAAGTGCAGTCTGCACAATTAAAAGCCAACAAGGCCTCATTTCACATTGTCTTCACGTTACGCGAACCCATTCGAGGTGGTAACATTCGGCGGCTGAGCCATACCTGCACCGCCTCGAGCGAACTGCTGCTGCTGCCGTCCTATCGGCACGCCCATCATCTGGTGCTGCGTCACCATACTCATCGGAGGCTGTATCATCATCGTCTGAGGCTGCATCGGCATCATTGGAGAATGTGTCTGCAGCTGCATCGGCATCTGATGCAGTTGTGCCTGAATGGGCATCTGATGCATCTGCATATTCGTATACACTTGGTTCGGCATGCCCGTGGCCCCATCAATGGTCTGGAGCTGCTTCATATTAAGCTGGGTCATGCTGCTAGACACATTCCGCTGCTGCTGTCCTTGCAACGGCATGGCCATCACAGGCGTCGGCTGATCGGGACCACGAGCCTTCTGCATGTCGTTTAACGACCGCTTCTCTTTCGGGTTCGCAGACAACGCCTTCTTCTTTTCACTCGCTAGAGCGCTAAAGTCAATGATATTGTTTTCTGGTAGCATGGTCGTTTGGAACGCATCACCTCGCGAATCAGACTGTAACTGGTCGCCAGGATAAGTAGCTGTAGGCGCAGTGTCACGTGATTCGACAGACGACTGCAACAGAGCGGCATCTTGAACAGAGGCTGAAAAGCTCAGCCCTGCAAGTTCTTGCAATGGGTTTTGGCATAGCGGTCCATCGAAGACCGAAGACTGCACTTCTCGTCCAGAACATCCAGATGTGGCCGGCTGCGCCATTTGCGGGACGTCCAAGTCCACGCCAAGCAAGTCCACACTTACACTGCTACCAGCTGCAACCGCCTTCTTCTTAGCACGTGCTTTTGCCTTGCGCGTACTCGTCCTACGAGAAGCAGCTTCATCCTCTGAAGATGCAATCGACTGGCGCCGCGTGTGCGACTTGTTGCCGCCTTTGTCGTTCTTGTTCTTCTTGGCCTTTGCCTTTTTCTTTGTCACCTTCTCTTGGTTCGCAGAAGACAGAGACGGCAGCTTTGCCGAGTCACACGAGAGCGAAGAGTCCGCCGACGCATTGTCCGTGCTGCAACCACCTTCACTTTCACTCTCCTCCGAGTAAAACCCCCCACGTGTCTTGGACTTCTTTGTCTTTTTCTTTGTTTTCGTCTCCCCTTCCCTCGAACGTCGACGCGCGTCCACCGCCTCAGTCGCTGACGACTCGGCACACGACAGCGCGTCTCGCTCTTCCTCCCGCTCACTTGTACTATCACTCTCCTGCTTCTTCTCCTCCCTCTTCGCTCTAGTCTTCTTCTTACTCTTCCTCCTTCCTTTGCTCTCCTTCTTTGTATACCGACTCGATTGGCCATAACCATCGAAAGACTTCCCACTCAAGTGACACCCGTCGTTGTTGGCTGGCAAGGGGGTACTCGTGTACCCCCTGCTATACTCCGCATACACCTTCGGTCTCTCGGTCACAAAGTCATTCTGATACCCTCCAGTGTAACCCGCCAAGCCTCCACCACTAGCAGACGCCGCCGCACCGCCATTTGTGGTGTACATAGACGTGGACGAACTCCGGATATCCGCCATCCAGTTCGCCCGCCCATCGTTCCTTGGCGTGTGCTGCGCGTAGGGATCGGAAATAACCGAATGGTCCGACACAGGTCCGCGCGTGAGTTTCCCGCCATATTCGATCACTTTCCCGCCAAGCCACTGGCCGCGCTCCAGGATCTTGTGTTTCCAGTCACCGGGGTCCGTGCGGCTGCCGGTGCTGGCGCTTCCATTGTACGCGCGGCTCCCATTGGCAGACGGAGCGTTCGCGCGGTTGCGGTCGTGGAAGTGGCGAGCGCTGGAGAAACTCGAGCTCTCGACTGCGTTTTGCATCCACATGGTCAGAAATGATGACTGCGGGTGAGTATACTCGCGGGTGGCTGGCTGACCTCTTGGTCAATAATAAAAAGGGTATTTTTGACACGGAGCTGCTCGGGGAGTGCGCTCGAGATCTGATGCTTTTGGTTCTTTTTTCTTTCCTGATTTTGACACTGATGGGTGGGGAACGTGTTCGAATTCTGGACGATGTGGGTTGACACAGATTAGTGACCAGTTAGAACCCCGAAAGAGGTGAAGAGCAGCCGAGGGATCGATCAGACGTGGGAATTGGCAGATTTCTGCTTTTTATAAAAAAAAATGGAGCGCTGGATGGACGGCGAAGAGGCAGCTGAAGAAGAGCTGCGACTGCTGGAGGCTATGAATACAGTGTCTACCGCTGTACAGAAGGTTAGACAGGATAGATAGCTGCTGCTGTAGTAGTAGTAGCGGTAGTAGCAAGGTCGAGATCGACGCGCTAAGATGTCCTTATTTATTCGAGTGGTAGTGGACGTTTGTTTGTACTGAGCCAAGCGGCGTCTTGTGACGTGGTCTGATCGCAGCTGAATCAAGTGCTGGCCACGCTCAACCGACAGACGGTCGAGCTGTCCAAGGAGCTAGGAACAGCAGAGCGGCAGCTGGTGCGTGTGAATAGCTGCGAGCGGTTCGTGTCTTTATGGTTGGAGTTGTGGTGACTTACAGGCTGCTTGAGTGCCTCTGTTGTCGTCGCTAGAACGCCTTGTACTTGCCGTTTCAAGCTGCTATTTATGAGATGCAGAAGGCAGGCAACGACGGGAGAAGCGCGGCAACGTCAGTACCAGCGATCACGCCGGTGGCCACACCGGAGGCTCAACGGACCGAGCTATAAGTGGTAGTTTAGTTTGTGGTAGATGTTGGTCTATTCACCGTAGACTCATCCATTCACGTGAAGGTGCATTATAATAGACCATAGTAGGGTTTTTTCGCACATGGTATCGTTAAAACGCTGTGGTTAGTGTACTTATTACTAATTGTCATCCGTGAAATGTATGGACAGCTTGGCCGAGTGGTTAAGGCGATGGACTTGAAATCCATTGGGGCAACCCGCGTGAGTTCAAACCTCACAGCTGTCGAAAACGTTTTGGATGTTCACAATCAACAAACCACACAAGATGTAAAGACTCAGTTGTATACCATCCCCACCTTATTTCTGTAATCGATGATCACTAACACAACGGATTCAGTGCCCAAGCTAAAACTCTCATCATGTTGCAACAGTCTAATTACTTAGGACCGACCATCTCTTCGGGACGCACAAAACGGTCAAACTCCTCACCAGTCAGGTAACCCAGCGCAATGACGGTCTCGCGTAAGGTTGCGCCGTCCTGGTGTGCCTTCTTAGCCACCTTGGAGGCCTTATCGTAGCCAATGTGCGGGTTTAGCGCCGTGACGAGCATGAGCGAGTTCTTCATCAGCTGGTCAATCTTTTCACGGTTGGCCTCAATGCTCACTACGCAATTGTCCGTGAACGCGTTACAGCTATCGCCAATCAGGCGAATGGAGGACAGCAAGTTGCTGATCATCACGGGCTTGAACACGTTCAGCTCAAAGTGGCCGTTCGAGCCACCCACAGTCACAGCGACGTGGTTGCCCATGACCTGCGCGCACACCATCGTGATGGCCTCGCATTGCGTGGGGTTTACCTTGCCAGGCATAATGGACGAACCAGGCTCGTTGGCTGGTAGCGTCAGCTCTCCCAGACCACTGCGCGGGCCGGAACCGAGAAAGCGAATATCATTAGCGATCTTCATGAGGGAACAGGCGATGGTGTTCATCACACCGCTGGCCTCCACAACGGCGTCGTGGGCAGCAAGCGCCTCAAACTTGTTAGGAGCCGTAATGAACGGGAGCTTTGTCTCGTTCGCAATGATCTGGGCAATCTCGGCATCGTAGCCCTTGGACGTATTGAGACCAGTGCCCACAGCTGTGCCACCAAGCGCAAGCTTGCACAAATTGGGGAGAATGCGCTCGACGCGCTCAATCGAGAGGGCGGTTTGTTCCCGGTAGCCGGAAAACTCTTGCCCGAGCGTGAGTGGCGTCGCATCTTGGGTGTGAGTGCGTCCAATCTTGATAATGTCATCAAACTCCTTCACTTTCGCATCCAGAGCTTCGTGGAGCTTGTGGAGTCCAGGCAGCAACACACGGTGGACTTCCTGTACAGCGGCAATGTGCATCGCAGTTGGGAACGAGTCGTTCGACGACTGGCCCATGTTTACGTGATCATTCGGGTGCACGGGCGTCTTACTGCCCATGACTCCGCCAGCCAATTCAATGGCTCGATTGCTAATCACCTCGTTCGTGTTCATGTTCGACTGTGTACCAGAGCCCGTCTGAAAGACCACAAGAGGAAAATGGTCGTCCAGCTTCCCCGCAATGACGTCGTCAGCCGCTGCAATGATCTTCTCGGCCACCTCGGGGCTCAACTTGCCCTTCTCCAGGTTGTACTTGGCTGCGCACTTCTTGACGACTCCAAAGGCTTTGATCACGGGCAAGGGCATGCGCTCCCGAGCGCCACCGATGGGGAAGTTCTCGAGACTGCGCTGCGTCTGGGCGCCCCAGTACTTGGAATCGTCCACTTGGATCTCGCCAATGGAATCCGATTCCATGCGAAACGTGCTGGCAGCTCGCACGACAGTGACGGTCATGCGGGAAGAGACCGCGGCTCTGCCTACTGCAGCAGAGAGCATGGCGATGGTGCTCGAGGGGGATGGACTGAGCGCAAAGGAATGGCGCTGGGGATCACGAGCGCTAAGGTGAGGAGCTCAGCAAATGAGGATCTGCCCGAGTCGACGACGAATGTGGACCACATGTTGTTTTCGTGATTTTTCAAGGGATGGCAAATTTGTGAGCGGTTTTTGGTGAATTTAGAACCTTGATCGGGATTTTCGAGATGGATGCGCAGCGAGATACGCTACATTAGTGCATGCTAAACGAGGTCCAGTTGTCTTTTATTACAAGTGGCCTGCTTTCACTGTCGAAAGTGGAGATTCGTATTCTATTCGCGCGACGATACTAACTGCTGGGAAGCTCTCAGACGTGCGCAAAAATGAAATTTCGGTTTTTAGTGGTGCAGCGAGCCTACGGTAGGAAAAAGTACTCGATCTTTCTTTTAAACAATCTCGAGGTAGCTCTTCTGAATGTCCGACGAATAATGGATGAGATTTGGATTCGACTTTTTGTTGTTGCCGTCTATGTAAGTCACCCGCGGCCTGTGGTTGTCAACAATACTGGTACTAAGGCGTGCGCGCATAAGATTCTCACTTGAGCCATTTGCTTTGGTGTAGAGCGTTGTGATTCGACATGGTATTGTTAGCAGTGTGTAATTTAAATTGTGATGTATTTTAGAGTAGACTTACACGATATTGAGAGCCGCGATAAATTAAAATCGAGGAGCAAGCTCTGGAGCTCGCACAATGGTATGCGTGATTCAATTCGAAGAACTGAATCAAGATTTAAAAACACTACACAACAGCAGCAGTCACTGAAGAAGGAGTATGATGCTGTTTGTGTCTAAATTAACCCAGAAGTACACTCATGCAACGCGATCGGCCTTTTCTTAAATGCGTCCAGCATTTGCTTGTGCGATCATGTTCACCTTGGATCGATTTCAAGCCAATCACAAGCGTGCACCACAATAGTGACTTATCCAAAGAGTGACTGACTTTAAATATTCCTATAAGGGGGGCTAGATCGCACTTTGGTACAGGAAAAGATACACCTAGCCACGTTGTTTACGAACACACACTCGCACTCACACAGATAAGTACGGTTTGAAAAGCTCGTCATTCACTTGCGCACCGTTTTAATATTAGCTTCACCCTTCGAGCTCGCAATAAGTAAAATGGTGTGAAGTCGAGGTACGGAGTACTCATAGAAAAACCGAATTTGCTGTCTTGAAGAGAGTGAGTATGAGGAAGGGGGATGTGCTTTCAGGTTATAGTAACAGGGGTGCAATCACAATTTTAATTTACGGGGATACTGTAACGGGGCACCCTGAAGCTTGTACTGGTGACAGTACAAGCTACTTATTCTGATGACAGAATAAGGCGGTGCCTCGTAACTTCACGTACACTGGTACGTGCAGAGGAAGACGGTAGGAAGAAGCGAGTACTTGGTTAGAGTAAAAAGTAGAACTGTATTTAGTATAGTTAATGTCTGCAATAAATCACTATTTATCTTCATCTAACTATGTCTAAATACAAATGTGTAAATCAATTATCTGCTCACCACTCATTGCGTGCGTCTGTCGTGGCGCGTCTTTGTTGTTTGATATAATGGCCTATATCAACCAATTAGGAACTACTTGTAAGTGCAACAGAATATTTGTCCTTATGACAATATTCTGAGAATTTAACTCTTACAGTTATATTCTATTAACAATTTCTTAAAATTGTTATGTAACGATTCACCCCGTTACAGATACAATTAATCAGGATTCGCAAAGGGTGTGATCTAAAGGGAAGATAGGTGCGATTAAATCAATCCCCTACCTATAAAGGTATGAGTTTAGTGTTTTGTTCAGAGGACTTAACCCGGCAAAATCAAGACCGAAGCGTACTTGTTCCTCCGCGAGCGAAATATCGCAGTAGTTGTACCTCTCCCAAATATAGTGCTACTCCCTCTTAATGTTGTGTAAGACAGACACAATGAACACCACAACGTAAACATGGATGACACACCTGCCCATCAATCTGCGCCGGCAATACGCAACGATGACCTCTTGTTACGACATAGTTCGAGTTTGCCTCCACGGCCACGCTATTTCGCTCGAAAAGTGTCGAATTGAACAAGATTTACGTGAAAATATGCGGCAGTAGTAAATGCCAAATGCAACTGTAGTGACAAAACATGTACTTATGCGACGTGCATGACTTGGCGAGTGGACTCACGATTCAATTGTTACTGTAAAACCCTCCTTTTTACATCGATAGCAGAAACGGCCACAACAACACACAGATCCATCTACTGGACAAGTCACGCGACCTTCCTACGAGCGTGGTTCTAAGTGAGTAAACAGTAACGGTGAATTAAGGATTTGGGATTTACTCCTGACGAAAGTGGGCATATGTTTGAGCAACTTCTGATAACGAATCAGAATGATCCAGCTGAATGAAACATCAACCCAGCCGTTTAGCATTTGTCTATAAAAATGAAGAATTCGATCAAGAAGATGGATCACTCTAACTGTTGTAGGTCAACGTCACCTCGCTCGCAAATTTAGATGCAAGTGTATATTAAGCAGAACATTAATGTAGTGACTTCACGACCGTGTCCGATGTTTCTTTGGGAATCTTCGACGTGTCCACCAGATCTATGGATTTAAGAAGCCACTCATCAAGGTCCGCCACTTTCGCCTCCCCCTGTTGCTCTAGATTTCCCCTCAACTTGGCGTCGCTGTGTTTTTGAGCCTCTACTTGCGCTCGAATCTCGCTCAATTTCGCCTTGATGGCCAGACCAAGTAGCTTCGAGGTGGATTCGCTCCTTGCCAAGGCTCCTTTGGCAATTTCTTCTAACTCTCTGGCCGAAAAGTTGCTCACTAGCTTATCCACCACACCAGTGGGAACATCACTAGCGGGATGACCGTTGATGCTTTTCAATATACTCACCAGAGCCGCATATTCGGGGCTACTGGCGAAACTGCTCAAGGTCGATTCACTGTACCACCATGCATTAACCAAGCTGTTGTATACCTCATCCAGCCTTTTGTCTTTCGTTTGCGGGTCGTGCTGCAGCTCGTTAATCGCCTTTAGCACTTCATAATGAGCGTAGGCTATACTTTCTTGTTGAAGTTGCTCGGCACTTTTCACTTGGGCAGAAAGCGTCGGAGCTGATTCACTGAACAAGGTCTTGATGACCATCAGTAAGAACTCGGCGCAACCTCTTTCTTCGTCGCTCCTGTCCGTTTTATTGTCGTCTCGGATGTAGCCATCGGTAGTGACATCCGCCTTCTGACCACCGAGCGAACGGGCTTGAACCGGTTTGAGTTCAGTCGCAGAGACGATGACGCCAGACAACACCACTGGGATGAGGAGACGCATCGCCCGACAGATGGAAGGGGCTCCGGCTGAAGGTGGGGGGATTTTGTGGACTGGGTCGAAGTCCCGACTTTAGAAACGCAGAAACGCGGAGGGTCCGACTTGTCTTGAAACATTTCTATTGAAGCTCATTCTGCAGTGACCTTTTCTTAACCTCTGCTGGCATATATTAAATGAGGCTAATGGATAGCCTAACCGTAGCACAGCTTTTTTAGGTGAACCCCGATGGTTTTATTCGATTTCCTCCATCATACAGCATGTAACCTTCGGTTATCAGGTGCATCTCGCGTGCTGTCGCATAATAAAATGTGACTCAGTCCGTACAAGACATGCGTACTTAAAATAATAGCTCCGTACCTACCCGAGATGTACATTACGTTTTGAGAGAGAGTCCGTGGTCCACTCATTACACTCACAGACGGACACCACCCACCCAAACCCACCCATTGACCCGTTGCCGGCTGCTTTGCCCACCCACGCCATCCAAACCCATGGACGTGGGTGGGCATGGGCGTGGGTGCCCATTGTAGGGCTCTGGTGTGGCAATATACAGCGACTTGGCCAGGTTTTCAGCTGAAAAAGTACCATCTTGGAAGGTTTTGCTGTACAAAAGAAGTTGAGACGAAACCGACATCGTCCGATGATAATGGACCGACTCTTCCGATCATTGTGAATGGAAGCTTGGAAATTTGTAAATGCTCAAGCGTGCGATACCGGACGCCTACGCCGTGCTGCACCCAATAGAGATTTATATGGCCTGTGTGTTTGCTCGGTTGCCTTGAGTGTCAGGTATCGAGTGGCTTGTGCATATTTCACTTCTTCAACTTCAGTCGCTTTTGTTGCTGTGACAACTGTGCTACGCTGGTGGCTCCTTCGAACAGGCATCGCCACTGCTCCTTTGCCGCTCTTCACCACAAGCACAAGATATTGGCGTGGGAAGGCAGCGACCCGAATCAATCAACAGTCCTCAAACAGGATTTAGCAACAAATCCAAAGAAGTTCTGAGGTGTTCCTTGTGCGCACAGCGTAGCGGCTAAGCAAAAAAATGATGCGCAAATGACGTGTAGCAAGTCATCCTCCTGCTTTTATTCAAGCAACATGTCGCAAATATTGCACGCCACCGAACACTGCAATGGATCCGGTACAAGATACCTGCAAAGTGTCCTACCAATCCTTACTTTTTTATCTGTGTCACTGCTCCGTTCTATCCGACATCATATAGACTCTATGTTTCCACCGGCACTGCAAGTATCTCGGTGTCGCTGTATCAGATTATGCTCCTGACAAAGATTTTATCGATAGCGAGCCATCAGGTAAAGTCATTTGTATTCGACACTTGAAGAGAAGAAACCACTTGAGTATAGCTCAAATGCAGTGGCTTCCTTCACGGCTCGCGCAATCCAGTGCTCGAGCAGAGTCTCCGTCCTCTTCTGGCAACAATTAAACCAAGAACTGTTTAACCTCTCGTGGACTACGGAGGTATAGTTGCTCGTCCTTTCAGTCTTACTGCTACCTCGTGCATTGCCCTTCTGACAGTTGAGAAGAGGTACTTGTGTAGTATTGTCAGATTTCCGCACCTTGGATGGACTTCATTGCGCGCTTGTGTATTTCATTTTTCTGCTCATAGTATCCACTCGAGTCCTGTCGACGGGTTACTTCTGCGTTGCAGAACATGACGTGCTAGCAAAGCTTTTGTTATGGTACGGAAGAGCGCAAACAATGCCTGAGAGACCTACGTCAAAGATTCGACCCGAACAGATACCACGTTGATGTCCATGTTAGTAGCGGCGATTGCGGGTATCGTGTCGAATAGGGCCGTTCATCCTGAAGCTGTCGACGCACTCGTCAGGTCTACCCAAAAGTGCCATTCTTGTCACGATTCCGAAGCGTAATGGAGGCAAGGCTGAAACATGATCGTAGTCCAAATTACTCGCATAAGACCATAGCTGTGCAAGAGCACATACACCTTTCTTCGTGCTCGTTGCTGCCATTACTAGATCTTTCAAAACGTGAGTTGTAAACGCTACAGCCAAACAATATGAAGGAAGTGAATCACGACTGTGAAGAGTATGGCTCTGATTGATCCGCATCGTAATCTGCTTGTGCGAGTCTCCTAATGACACTTTGAAGACCGATCGACGGCTGTACTCTCGCATAAATCGGGCTGGCGATAGAGCATCTCATCATACCCACAATCCGAATCACGTGTCGGTCAACAAGTTACAATATGCGCAGCGTATACAAACGGAGTGGATAAAAGCAGCGATCAGCTCAGTCTATCAAGACTAGCGTCAGCTGTTCGAAAAGCTGGAGATACTGGACTGATACAATAGCAGTTAGGTCTAGAAATCCTGGGACCTTTGCAGCAATGAGTGTGCAATGACCTCTGTACATCAATCCACTTGGTGATCGCTTGAGTACGTTTCGCTTCGGACAATGCTTATAAACTCTTTACACTCCTTCCATCCTGCATGCAACAGAGAATGTATATCTCCAATAGCTGAACAGACGCTTTCCCAATTACCTCCTGCCATTTTACCAAATTAGGTTGCGTAGCAACTGTGCTACCTGTCCGTTGCATCATTGCGTGAGTGGCGGCCATTAGAAAGACCTCAAGTGCGGCCAACACAGTCTACTATCGACCCTCATGAGATCTATCTCTCCGACTTCGACCTCATCACGTGCATCGAAAAGATCATTTCTAGTGCGATCCTAATTCGTAAACATGACATTTGTATCGCTACATAAAAAAGACGCCCAGTACATTACGATAGCGAGCGTTGGGCACGTTTTTTAGTTGACGATACCAATGACACCTGTCGTGCACGGCAGCTCCATTTACACTAAATAGAGCACTAGAGTGCGATCTGCATTTTAGGCTCGATACCCTTTTTAAATGCTAGGTTTTATGGAGCGATTTGAGTATGCTGTACTAGAGGTCCCGTCGGAATAGACTGGTCCCTCTGTATTGTAGTAATTCCTTTCAGCGCGAGCGCGAGCAGAGCATAGAAAGCGATGGCTAGTGCCCTCCCGCGCCGCATCGTCAAGGTACGACGCTAGGGGTTCGCTCATGACTCTTTGTCGCTCGTCCATGCCTCATCCTTGGGTAATCGTCCTGCTAACAGTGACGTGCTCTTTGTTGCGCCTGTAGGAAACCCAGCGGCTGCTGGCAGAGCCTGGTGTGTAGAGTATGACTATATAGGGGGAAGGTATTACTCATGGTGGTCTATTCGTGTGTAGTGGCTGGGATCAGTGCAACGCCTTATGAAGACAACCTCCGCTATTTCCAGGTGGTGATTGCCGGTCCACAGTCGTCACCGTACGAGAGTATGTGACTTCTATTTTCGGCGGCGTATTACTATTGAGGAGGGATGCCACGATTTCACATTGTTTGGGCGTTCTAAATTTAGATGGCATCTTCAAGCTGGAGCTGTTCTTGCCGGCAGATTATCCCATGGCGCCGCCCAAAGTGCGATTTCTCACGCGCATCTACCATCCCAACATTGACAAGCTGGGCCGGATCTGTCTGGACATCCTCAAGGACAAGTGGTCCCCTGCCCTGCAGATCCGCACTGTTCTGCTGAGCATTCAGGCGTTGCTGTCGGCGCCTAACCCGGACGATCCGCTGGACAATGATGTCGCGGATCAGTGGAAAACAGACGAGGCGGGAGCAGTGCAAATGGGTACGTGCTGCAGCAGGAGCAAAAGCAAGCTAGCTCTTTTGTTACTCTATATGTTTTATTTCATTTCTCACATGATGGTGTTTGATCATGTGCAGCTGCAGAGTGGACGCGTCGCTTTGCTTGAGCCGACGAAAAGTCGCAATAAAGTGCCAGCAATTGTGCAGTTTTGGCTGTAGTTTTGCTATTTTGGCGCTATGTTGTTTGTCAAACAATGCTACGACCGTGCAAACGCTCACAGAAGCTCTCGTGGATATTGCCTGATAAGAATCGAATACTTGAGTGACGTGAAAAGTGTGTGAACTAAATCAAATGGGGGCTGCACTTTTGAAAGCTAGCCTTCCTCTTTATTACAGAAGAAAGTACCGAAGTCAGCCCAACCAAGCGACAAACATCTCGCATGACGACGACATGAAACGCAAGCACTTTGATCTTTCGCAGCTCGCTTTACGAGTGTTGCCGAAATGCAATGGCAACAGCTTAGTTGTTGCTCGGATACCTTTACGTGTTGCAGTCTGTTCAGATCAATATCACTTCATTGTAAACGATCACTGCTGTATTCTTACTATTGTAGGTACTTTATAAATAGAAATTGCACGTAGATGATTGATGCTTAACAAGGATCAAAGTGCTACCATTATGATTGGTAATCTTTGGTAAGCTGGCTTCAATCAGCAAGTGACTAGCGGTATGATACGTCACCGTTTGGGCGTCCAACGACCTCGTTTTATGGTCGCATTTTTCTAAGATTTAGATTTTTGCCAGAGCAAGCGATTTGCACTCATAATAATAGTCTTCCAAGAAACTGCTTTTTTAACTTAGTAGAAGGCACTTAGAACTCTGTCATCAGGGAAATTATGTTTGTCGGAAAGAAAATTTACCATTATTACAAGTTTAAAGTGGATCGGGTGCTGTGCGCACGGCGAATGTCTGGAGGATGGTCGCAAAGAACTTTGTAAGCAGCCTATAAATATCCCACGATACATCGAGCAGAAAGGAAGCATCGTGTAGGAAGATGAGCGATCTTATTAGTTCAATGAGATTACACAGGTCCAATTTGACATGAGATTCTGGACGCTGCAGCTGAATGAGCTGAGCTACCAGCTCCTGTTTCAGCTTATACTCGCCTCCTCCATCTTCTTCAACCTATCCTATTTTTTTAATCTCTTAGCTGCTTGAGAAACTGAAGACTTGGTAAACATCTCGTGCTGTAAAAAGTAAGTGAAAATGATACCAACCGGGGAATAGCATAAGGCCAGTCATTTTTGTTGCAGGTTCCAGAGTTCCAAGTCGGAGCTTACCGCACCCACCCATGTGCTGAAAAAGACCCTTGGGCTCTGTCACCCACGCCCAAGGTTTTATTTAGTCCACCCACGTCCACCCACATCCTTTTGCCCAGTTTAGCACCAGATTTACACGGTACAAATAAGCCTCTTTCACCACAAAAATAAAGTTTATTGAACAAATGATGGTGCAAAGTAAAATGAGCTTGTGACGTCACGCTTACCCACGCCCACCCATGTATATCCACCAATTCTCGGTCGCACCCCTGACCGTAGAAATACATGGGCGTGGGTTTTTGTGGGCGCCCGATATGAAACTCTGATAGGTTCTGACCCCCAGCCCTTAGTTTACGATCACATTCTGCAGATAAAACAGTAGTAGCGCTGCTGAAAAAGGGGAGATGACGCCGGCTCCATTGGCTAGACAGTGGGCACCGTATTTGGTGCAAGGATTTTTTTTTAAATGTGATGCTAGAGGTCATTCGTCATTCGTCATGTGCGATGTGGCATCGTATTTTTAAATGATGACACTCTCATTTTACCGCATAACTACAGTATGTCCATCACAACATTTAAAGTACACGGGCTGGAGCTGGGACGCATCATACGACTTTGGTCGCTTGCCAAATCTACTCAGGAGCCTGGATGTGATCAATTTATAGCAGTTTGAAGACCACCAATATGGTAACTGTTTCCTGTTCCGGTTAGCGCAATTTTGGCTTGGGGGAGCAGTGACATACCTTTGTTTGGCACGGTCGACCTTTTGTAACGGGGTGAATCGTTACAAAACAATTTATAAGAAATTGTTAATAGAATATAACTATAAGAGTTATATTCTTAGAATATTGTCATAAGGACAAATATTCTGTAGCACTTACAAGTAGTTCCTAATTGGTTGATATAGGCCATTATATCAACCAACGAAGACGCGCCACGACAGACGCACGCAATGAGTGGTGAGCAGATAACTGATTTACACATTTGTATTTAGACATAGTTAGATGAAGATAAATAGTGATTTATTGCAGACATTAACTATTATAAATACAGTTCTACTTTTTACTTTAACCAAGTACTCGCTTCTTCTTACCGTCTTCCTCTGCACGTACGAGTGTACGTGAAGTTACGAGGCACCGCCTTATTCTGTCATCAGAATAAGTAGCTTGTACTGTCACCAGTACAAGCTTCAGGGTGCCCCGTTACACCTGGTAGCACTTCGTAGTCCGTCCAAGGACCACGTTCACATCCAACATGAATATGTTGGATGATGAAGATGACCAAATCTTTCACGCTACGCGTGACGGCTACTCCCATTTGAGCGATGTCGAATGGGATGCGGTTGAACGAATGGGTTCAACCATGGGCATCCATGCTGTTAGCGTCATGCTAGAGGCTCTCAATAGAGATGCCCAACATGCTACTATCGCCAAGCTCATTCAAAATGAACTTGACGCAGAGCGCGAGAAAGTAGCCTTGCTTCACCAACAAGGTTCTCAACAAGCAGAGTTGTTGAGAGAACAGGGTGCTCAACAGTTTGAACTGTTGAGACAGCAGCAGGCTGCTGCTGGCGGGTCGATGCACTCGCGTCGACCCGAGACTTTGAAGATTGACATCTCAAAGCATAGGGGGGTCGAAGAAGACTCCCTCTTGAGATGGTTCGTCGAATTGGATGACGCCATAAGGGCGCGTCGCATCGACGACGGGGATATGCAAGTTGCATTTGCCCAGTCAAATCTGGCAGGACGTGCCAAGACTTGGGCACTGGGGCTCAAGTTGCACGACCCATATGCGTTTGGGTCGTTGGAAGTCTTCAAGTCGCGGCTCAGACAAACGTTTGAACCGCCTAGAGCTGAGTTCAGGGCTCGAACCGAACTCTTGAAGCTCAAGCAGGTAAGCGTGATGTGCACGCTTACGCTCAACATATACGACATCTCACGAGTTGTATAAGTTCCAATCCGGTGGATGAACACACGTTGGTTTCGGTGTTCATGCAGGGTCTTGCGGATGGTCCCGTCAAGACTCACCTGTTCCGGCTTGAACTAGATTCACTAGAACAAGCCATTTCCATTGCGGAGCAGGAAGACTTCAGTCTGAGACAGGCTCGCGCCAGCTCGACATCATATCGTCAACCGAGACGATATGACAACGGAGGATCCAGAGCCGATGGAACTCTGTTATGTAGAGAGCGAGAAGGCTCGCTCTACAGGCTACAAGAAGTTGCAGAGATGCAACAGATGTCAAAAGACAGGACACTACGCTTACGAGTGTAGTGCCCCTCGTCCAGTGTCTCGCAACACTGGGCGTAGTGACCGTCCACCCATGAGAAAGGGGCAGGGACGAGGGTCCGCAGTTGGTGCAAAGACGCAACAACGGGATGGACCGTCAAAAAACGGACAGGATCAGTAGGTGCGGAGCACCCTACTGGTCTAGCAACGTCAAGAGAATTTGTAGGCCTCTTGATGAAGGTTGCTCCCAACACACAAACGTTGTGCGTTGCTGCTCTAGGTAATGAGGTCTCACTCATTACCTTGAAACTCGAAGTGACGAATAAGTTGTCCCTTCGAACTCTAGTCGATTGTGGGGCGTCCAACAATTTAGTGCGACGCCAATCGCTAGAAGATGGTCATTTTAAATTCAGTGAATGTGACACACCTCCTACGAGGATGACGGTACGTCTTGCGACAGGCGCATCCGTAACCGTCATGAAGCGTATAGTGAAGATCCACTATACGCTAGAAGATACCCAACATGACGATGACTTTATCGTATTGGATTTGGATGACAAATTTGATGTCATCCTTGGAATACCGTGGCTCAGAAGGTACGAACCACGAGTAAACTGGCAACATCGGACAGTAACGATGCCTGCCGCTTGTTCATCAGATGGCCATCTGATGAACGTTTTGGAGCGTCCACAAGCGTGTGGATGTACTACGAGTGAGTGCGATGGCCTCACTTGTGGTACGGTCGTTAGTACGACTGCACAAAACCTTAGTGTACCAAACGGTTACACTTCGGAGCAAAGTTCCGGCGGCTGTGAGGAAACACAGGCTGCGCCGAAGGTCCACCACTCGAATAAGTCGGGTGGACTGGGACAAAGATGTATCCCTAGCGGGGAACATCTAGAAGAGAAACAATCGATCGCTCAGGTTAAGCGAAACGATAATCCTAGATCGACTGGAGAGTCTTTCGTAGAGGATCTCGCTGTGGTTGCGCAACCCCAGCTAGAGGAAATAAAGGGAATAAGTCCCAAGATTACAAATACGGCGGAAATAAGTTCCCCGAAACCCGCGGGAATAAGTCCCCGGGAAGACGAAGGAATAAGTCCTTCGAAGCCTGAGGGAATAAGTCCCCAGAAAATGACAGAGACATTGAATGTCATAGTCAATAACGGATCAAGTGTAGGCGCTTATACACTTGATCTGATTGCGCCTCCGAAGTTAACTTCGGAGATCACTCAGTTGCCAACGCTCGAACATAAAAGGTTCTTGCGTGATCTGCGTAGTGGCAAAGTCAAGCAGATCTGCATACTCGTCGCTGACGACGAGTGTGTAACCGACATAAGGTCAGCAACAGTGTTCACTGAGAACGAGAGAGTTCTCAGTAGTTCATCTATGGACGAGAGTGTCCTAGATGAAAAGACACGAATTGAGCGATATGACTCCCAATCATGGGAATCGCTCAAGAAAAATCCTCTCTATGAAGATTTGGTTGAATTCAAGGATGTATTCCCTGAAACTGTTCCGTGCGAATTACCGAAGGATAAAGGTATTCGACACGAGGTCGAGCTTAAACCAGGCTCGAAGTACTGTGTCATGAAGCAGTGACCACTGCCTCGTGAACAAGTACTTGCGATCGACAAGTTCTTTGCCGATCGTTTAGCTGCGGGCCATGTGAGGGAATCAACTTCCCCACATAGCTCTCCGACCTTCTGTGTGCGAAAAGCAACAGGAGGGTGGCGGATAGTGCACGCGTTCAACAAATTGAACGCTGCAACGGTACCGGCTCAGACGCCGATACCGAGGAAGGACGTGATCATTGATGGTATGTCAAAGAGTACCATCTTTTCGTCCATGGATTCGATGGATGGCTTCTATCAAATCCTTATGCGGGAACGGGATATACCCTATACCGCAGTGAGCACGCCTAGCGGCATGCTCTGGGAATGGCTAGTAATGCCACAAGGGCTTAGTAATGCCCCTGCCACGTTCAACAGATGTGTATCACATCTGTTGAGACCAGTACGAGAATTCGCGCCGAGTTATTTCGATGACGTACTCATCCATAGTCGAGCTATGGATGGAAAGTCGGACGTTGAGGTTTACAGGTACCACGTCCGACAGGTTCTTACAATCATGCGAAAGCATCAATTGTATACCAATCTCGAGAAGTGTATATATTTGCCGCAAGCGAAATACCACTTCTTGGGTGCATCGTTGGTAAGAACGGTGTACGTCCTGATCCCGAAAAGATCAAGGCGATCACCGACTGGCCTGTGCCGGTTGATGTCAAAGGTCTTCGAAAATTCCTTGGGCTAGCGGCGTATTTGCATAAGTATTCACGCAATTACGCCGAGATGACTGTACACCTCTCTCGTTTGTTGAAAAAGAACGAGAGGTGGTTATGGAACGCTGAATGTCAACGCTCCTTTGAGGGTATCAAGCAGAGCTTGATACAATCCCCAGTCCTAGCAATAGCCGATCAGGACAGGCCATTTCATGTGGTCTGTGATGCCAGCGATTTCGCAATCGGCTGTGCATTAATGCAGTACGATCTTGAAGGCGTTGAACGCGTCGTCTGCTATCAGTCGCGTCAGCTGCAACCAGCTGAGCGGAACTATCCAGTGCATGACAAGGAACTCCTTGCCATGAAGTTTGCACTCGCGAAGTTCAGAGTCTATCTATTAGGAGATAGACCCTTCATTGTTTACACTGACCATGCGTCATTACGCACGGCAGTGAACAGCCCGCACCTTTCACAACGAATGGCGCGGTGGTTGTCATTCTTTGCGGAATACAACTTTACGGTCGAGTACAAACCAGGAAGACTTAATGTCGTCGCTGATGCACTCTCACGTCGTCCCGACTTTGAAAAAGTCGCGAAACCCAACAGTGAGACAGTCACTGTTGCGGTTATGACGTCCTCAGTCCCATCTACAACGTTGTATGATGATGTGAGGCGGGCATACGCCCAAGATGGTGAGATAGTGAAGTTGTTGACACATCTCTTCCAACCATCTCGAGAATCGTTGAAACGATTGTCGTCTGCGTATCGATCTGCATCAGATCGATACACTACTCGTAACGGTTTACTGTATTATACAGCCGTTTCTGGTGACACACCACGTGTTGTCATTCCAGATGATACTGATCTGCGTTTGCGGATCATGTTCGAGTATCACGATGCTCCTATAGGAGGACATCGTGGCCGAGAGAAAACATATCTCACGGTAAGTCGAGACTTTTACTGGCCCCGCCAGTATCAGTTTGTGCGAAAGTATGTTCGCGCATGCGAAGTCTGTCAACGAGTGAAGTCAAGTCCTTCACTGCGTGCACCTTTACAGCCTCTACCGGTTCCGGCTGAGTGCTGGGAATCCATCTCAATGGATTTCGTCTTCGGGTTACCCAAAGACGCACGCGGGAATACGGGTATTCTCGTATTTGTTGACAGATTCAGCAAAATGGTACACCTTGTGGCTGTACCAGAGACAATCACGGCAAGTGGCTGTGCTTGTGTCTTTATTGACACCATCTTCCGACTTCATGGGTTGCCCCGTGAACTCGTATCAGACAGAGATCCACGATTCACTGCTGATTTCTGGCGTTCCGTGTTCAAATCACTCGGAACGCGCTTGAAGATGTCGACATCTGATCATCCAGAGTCATATGGTCAGACGGAACGTGCCAACCGTGTCCTTGAATAGATACTTCGAGGATACGTACACTTCTTTAAGAGTTGGAGTGAGTTTTTGCCAATGTTAGACTTTGCCCTTAACAACTCGGTGCATGCGTCCACGACACATACACCGTTTTACGTGAATGGCTTGCGCCATCCGCGTGTACCCACCTTACTAGATTGTAACTCTGGTTTAAGGGGGGGGACTCGCGCGAGCAAAAACCGAATTGGTTCACGCTCATCACGCTCTGACAAAGAAGTCATTGCGTTTGATGCCGATATCGATAACATCGATATCGAAGAAGATGATGCCAGTGAGAGTGCGGAAGCCCTCACTGAAGAAGATGATCCCAGTGAGAGTGCGGAAGCCCTCACTGAAGAAAAGGTTGATGTTGCTGCAGTGCGCTCACAGCACACTGAAGCTAACGAGTCATCAGATGAGTTCATACTGGCTCGTGAAACGGTAGTCCGTTTTGTGCAAGACTCCATCGCCGAAGCGGTGGATAAGCAAAAGCAAAACGCTGACAAGAATGGAAGGGCAAACACTCTTTTATTTAATAAAGGTGACTTAGTCCTACTGTCTACGGTTAATCTACCAAAGCATGTAGTGACTAACTTGGGTAGCAGTAAACTACTACCCAAGTACATCGGCCCATTTCGTGTATTACATCGCCTAGGCAACGCATACACGATCGAACTGCCACGTAAGATGCGAACGCATCCCACGTTTTACGTTGGTCGGCTTAAGCCGTACCATCAGTACGCTGCTTCTTCCGATGAAGAACGCCCTTGCGCTCAAGCATCTCGCAGAGAGCCTTGTGCTCCCGATGGTGGGCATCAACAAGGGTCTGAAGAGCAGCTATCTCATCCCGAGACCGATCAGCAATCCCACGAGCTACCCTTATCTCGTCACGAAGAGATGTCAGAGATCTCTCGTTCTCAAGCTGAGCAAAGGCAAACTCAGCTCGATGCTTCGAGGCAGTGTCCGCCATTTGGAGACGCCTATTCCGCTCATGTTCGAGATCGTCGCGTAACCCTTGCGTTACGCGATCAAAGAAGCTCTCGGGAACACACCGATCCACATGATCGTGTGGAGAGCGTCTTTCCTCCTCCTCCACCTCCATTAGAGGACTCTCGCGGTGGACAGCGCTATCTAGTTGAGCAGCTGTTGAACCACCGCGACGTGAACGGACGTCGGACGAGTTATCTCGTCCGGTGGCGCGGCTATCCCCCGTCCTGGGATTCTTGGGAGCCCCGCTCCCAACTGATGATCGACGTACTAGGTCTGGTTGAGCAGTACGACGCGGCACATCCTGTGCCGCAGAAGGACCGCCGGAGAAAGTCTTCCCGGCACGGTCGTAAAGGGATTTCAGGTTGTCAATCCCTTCGTACATCTCAGTAGAGATACGTACGCGCCACCACGGGCTGGTAAGGAGGTAAGCCTCCTTAGGTGCTCGTGCAGAGTTGTTCACACAACATGGGCACGAGTCTCCCCATGAGAGGCAGGGTAATCCTTTCTCCCTTGACAGACGATGCAGCTTGTAGCGTGCACCTGTCGGGGTTCGCTTTTCAAACTTATCACGAGCTTTGATAAGTTTGTCGTTCCAAGCGTCACGACCTACATCCTCAAGGTTATGGATGTAGGCGTTCCACGCTTGAAGTAGCGAGGGACCATCACGCTTGTGGTTCCCACTGTACCATAGATGTCTGAAGAAAGCATCGATGAAGAATTCATGTTCAGCGCGATAGTTTTTCGCGCTGGGGTCAAGGTGATGGATCCTTGAAGAATCGAACAATCGTGTTCGATAACGATCACTCGTCGTCGCCGACAAGTGATCCATGACTGATTTAGGAGGCATCCATGCCTTCTTCTCAGGAGCGAGACACAACGCATTGCGGTCCCGCTCTTCCTGCGACGTGCCGACAGAAGTACTGGCACCTCGCTGTGAAGTGGTGTCCATAGGAGAACCGACACCACTATTAGCGCCCGAGTCTCGCGACCTCGAGCGCCTTCGCTTCGGCGATGGTTCATCTGATTCATCAGATGAACCAAAGATGCTGCGACGCAAAGCATCGTCCATGCCACGCTTGGCAGGCGGCTTAGATTCAATCGCCGTCGATACGGATCCGTCATCCGTATCAGGAGAGTACGAGACACCGAGATCGTACTCTGTGAAGACACGAGTGTCTTCATGACCAGCGCCTGCATCACCAAGTGACACAGGCTGGGTCGCTTCAGCAACCGATGAGACATCAGTTGCTGTTGTTTCTGCTTCGGCGTCCGCACAGAGACGTGCAGACGCGCTCTCGGCGGCCTTGCTCGCGCATCGCATGGGCTTGTTTACCATGCGATGAAATGTTGGAAAGTGGACGCGGACCAACAAGTGCAAACCCTGTCCCAAATGATTTGGGACGAGTATCCATTTAGTCAATCAGTCACTAAAGTGACTGATGGTTAAGGGGGGGTGATGTAACGGGGTGAATCGTTACATAACAATTTATAAGAAATTGTTAATAGAATATAACTATAAGAGTTTTATTCTCAGAATATTGTCATAAGGACAAATATTCTGTTGCACTTACAAGTAGTTCCTAATTGGTTGATATAGGCCATTATATCAACCAACGAAGACGCGCCACGACAGACGCACGCAATGAGTGGTGAGCAGATAACTGATTTACACATTTGTATTTAGACATAGTTAGATGAAGATATATAGTGATTTATTGCAGACATTAACTATTATAAATACAGTTCTACTTTTTACTTTAACCAAGTACTCGCTTCTTCTTACCGTCTTCCTCTGCACGTACGAGTGTACGTGAAGTTACGAGGCATCGCCTTATTCTTTCGTCAGAATAAGTAGCTTGTACTGTCACCAGTACAAGCTTCAGGGTGCCCCGTTACACCTTTTGATCTATGAAATTGGTGTAACCTCTTCAAATGTTGCGCATTCACTGATTAGTTGTCACCTCTGCTAGATTTACTAAATTCTTCGTCCACCGAGCTCACAACTGATCGGAGGGAGCACTGAACGACAGAATCCAGTGTTAAATGACCTCTAATTAATTGAGAGGCAATGAATACAGCGGCATATTGTATTCAAAAATGGGTGCTTGCTCGCTCTAATATACTCTTTACGTGTACCACTTGTTGTTTCGCAGGGGGTCGCTTGATTTACATGCTGTCAGCAGTCAACTGTGCTAAATGACTGTGACGACCCGCACACGTGAAGCTGAAGTTGTTTGCAGGACGATGCGCATGATTTACACTACTAGTTTGGTACTTTCGTCACACTGAAGCCACTTACCGTCAGAGCTGGTAACAAGTGCTGACAGATATTACACTGATTAATTGCGACTCATTAAATGTTTCAAATCTGGCTGGTGATGCAACAATAGAGACGCGCAACAACACATCCCATAGATGAAAGAGATATCGTCGCTCCTTTACTAACTCCTGGTCGACATTATAGCCACTTTCCGTTTGAAGTCATGATATCTGGCAACAGATTTTGCAGCGAATCATTTCACAGTTGATTACCTGAGGGGTACCTGTGATGTTTGGAAAGTCGACGGGAGTGTGAGTCAAGTTATGTTAAAGTACTGGGCGTGTCCACCAAGTAGAATCCAGCGGGTTTGTGATCCCTCTCCTTCGTAAACTCCGTGTCTCACCAGCCAAATCTCCGTTGAAAAGCGTAAGACACAACTGTTCAGCTTAACAGAGTAATAAATTTCTGGAACGACACATCATTACGCTTCGTGGCGTAATGATGTGTCGTATCAGCTAATTGGTAGTTATCATGCTGCTACTCGACAAAGTCAGCCTTGCCGCGTCAACACAGTCGAACGATGCTCGTGTGGTAGAAGGTCTGCATTCTATGGCGAAGATGCTTGTTGATTAAGAATGCTCACGGTAAATATCATTTGGTCGATCAATACTACAATCTGACGCGGCATCACCACATGACCACCGCGACTTCTCAGTCTGCCTCCACTTGCTACAAAATTAATCACATGAATATCAATGCACACCATATATTGTTTTCGAAATGATTCAATCATTTGCAAATTCGACAATGACTAAGCGTGCAAACACATCCTTCGCCTCTAAATTTGCAGCTTCATATCATATCAGTGCTATTTTTATCAGTCTAGTACAATTAATCTATTGATCGTTCCATTTATATTGTCAATTATCCAGTCTAATCATCTCCTTCATATTTTCACAATTATTCACAATATATGTCTCCACCGCCCGCCACTACCGCCAATCAACCATCCCACGTGCACATCCAAGAAATGGTCAAGAAGTCCCGCAAGGCGCTGCACATCGCTCCACCGCGCATGAAATCGCGCCGCAAAGCGCGTCAAGTGACCACGACGTTCCATCGGCTAACCCACGAGCTCGCACGACTGAAAACAGACTGTCCCGCTTCCACTGAGCCGCAGAAAGAGCTCGTCCAACAGCGGATATCAGCGATCCAGGAGCAATTGGAGAAAATGGGTGGCCACAAGACGTACCAAGACGCCAGTATCCTGAGCACGAGCTTCCACAAGACGTCCAAGTGGATTTTCCAGCTACTCACGAGCTTCGAGCTGCGCCCAAGAGCTAAACAGCCGCCACTTCAAGTGCTCGAAGTCGGAGCGATTAATACGCAGTTACTAGCGTGTCCGTGGCTTCACGTGCGGGCCATTGACCTCCAGTCAAGACACGAGCGCATTGAGCAATGCGACTTTTTCAGCCTCAAGCCAATGGAAGAGTTCCACGTCGTGGTGTCCAGCATGGTGCTCAATTGCGTCCCTGGAGCTGCTCGTCGAGGCGAGATGCTGCGGCTGTATCGAAGCCACTTGAAGGAACAGGGACTGCTGTTCCTCATGTTGCCGCTCTTGTGTTTACGGCACTCGCGGTTTATGACGTACGCGCGATTCCTCAAGATCTTGGAGGCAGTCGGATTCCGCGTGCGGGAGACGAAAAACTCGCCCAAAGTCGCTTTCTTCTGCTTGGAAAGGATCGAGACCGTGAACGAAGCGGCTTCGTTCCCGCAGACGCTACTGGTTCCAGGTGATAAGCGCAATGACTTCAGCGTCACTATCTAGATGGGGAAATGGCACTGCCGTTTTTGTGTATCCACTACTATCAGGACCGACTACCTCCGTCGTCTTTATCTATTTGATTGGAGACGGTCCTTGAGCCTCATCGACAACTGAAGCCTTGAAGTGCAGCATACAGTCGTCGCGTGTCTTTGCAGGGTGTACCAGTTGCCATGCTACAACGCGGTCCAGCAGCTCCTTTACCTGCGGGCCTGGCTTCACTCCAAGCTGCTTCATGAGATCGTTGCCCTGACAAGGTTTGCACAAGCACAAGCACACAGATGAGTAAGCTTCGGATCGAGCAAATACAACCATGAAGTTGCAACTTACATCGAGAAGTGGCTTGAGTTTCCAGGCGCTATCTAAACCAGAGTCCAGAATATACGAGATAAAAGTGTCGTATCGCTTCGATACCGTTGCCCGCGCATCAGCAGAATCACAAAACGGTCCAGAGTCTACTAGTTCCTGCACAAGCGCCACATTGCAGCAGATGTCCCACTGAGCACCGATACTGCGAATGAGAAGGCCTGAGTCCAACCGGTTGAACGTTTTGCATGTAAGCGCCTGAAGCTGACGAACGTGCGCCAGCACATTCTCCACGTCCTTAGCATCTCGATTAGGCAGCTTCAGCGCGTCTTGAACGACGAATGCAGCAATCGATCGACGGCGCTTGTCGAGCACACAGAGTCCGCAGAACGGCAGCAATACACACGCCAAAATACGCACGTGCAGCTCATGTTTCTTTTCCAAAGTCAAACTATCGACGTCCAACACGTCGCCTGAAGCCATCATCAACTGGCACATCTCTGACACGTAAGCATAAGAACGGCCCCACGCGTGTTCATCAATGTTCTCTGCTTTTCCATCTGCGCGACAAACAGGCGTCTTTTCGAGCAAAGCAGGGGGCAGGAACACGCTCTCAGATAGTCCGAGTTCATGCAGCAGCTGCACAGCACGTTCAGGATGTGCTGCGCTCCCTGTGAGCATAGCACAAAGCTCCTTGCCCACTCGTTCCCGACTAACTTTCCGCACAAGTGCCACGCGCACTTCGTCCATCTGCGCCGCCGCACGCAAGTCGTCATCTAGCATGCAATTGAATCTCGACGCGAAGCGCACTGCACGCAGCACACGCAGCGGATCATCCAGAAACGTCACGCGTGGGTCCAACGGCGTCCGCAGCAGTCGAGTCTGTAAATCATGAACACCTCGTCCAGTGAAATCCTCAACTTGTTTCGTCACCAAATTGTAAAACAACGCGTTGATCGTAAAGTCGCGACGCTCCGCGTCCTGCTGAGGAGTCCCAAAAGCCACAGTTGGAATCCGAGTGTCCTCGGAAGCGTACGTCTCGGCACGGAGATTGACAAAGTCCACCCATCCAAAGCTGTCCCGCATCTGCATCGTCGCGGTCTCCAAGTGCTTACTCTGCTCCGGGTTCGCCTTGATCACGCCAACAGCTCGCGCTTGACGACCTTGAGCAGTCTCGTACACGTTAATGAGGTCGGCAAAAGCCCGACCGGTCATAACGTCGAGCACAATGTCCACGTCATCGCTGTCTCGTCCCAGGAGCTTGTCACGTACCCACCCACCAGCTACTCGCAGGACCGCGCCGTTGGCTGCAGGCTGCCTGGCCACGTCCAAGAGGAACGCGAAGAGCTTTTCCTCTGCGGGTGACAGCTGTATAGCTGTGGACATGCGCTGCTTCTTGTCCACACCAGCAGAAGAGGAGGAGGCCGGGAGCGGAGTAGCCACGCGCTTCTTCATGCGGGTTCCAAGAGCTTTTGGAAAATGCTTCGTTGTGATTGGTCGTTTAGTGAGACGAGTGGCTGACTTGGTTTTGACCAATGAGCGTGACGCTGTCGAGATGATTGACGCGCACGTGGTCGCGGACGAGATTACGCGAGAGAGTCGGGCGTTCCAGCGACAGGTGGACGGTCCAAGGGGCGTCATGGCGTATCTCGTACGCGTGAATGCAGGGGAGAGGGAGAGGGAGTTTGGTCGCAAGGGGCTGACTGACGCGCGTGCGTTCGTTCGTTTGTGCGCTGATTAGGACAGGACTCGAGGGGAGAAGCGGACCGATGTGAACAAAACGTTTTTGCTTCGCACTATTCGCAGGTTCGAACTGAGGTTTAAGCTGCTGCTGCTGCTGCTGCTGAGTCGCGGGGGTTTGGATTGTTTTTGTGTCGGTTATTTGTAGCTTGATGAAGAGGTTGTGTGGATTGTGCGTTGTTGTGGTAGTGTGGACTTGCACAACCGACGGCAGGAGGAGGATCAATGCTGGATGATGCACCGCAAGGAGCGTAACGTGGATGCATTGAGAGACGAGTGTCGATCCAGTGGAAGGAGTCGGAGTAAAAGTAAGCCGAGTCCAGATGAAGAGGCGAGACGTGAGAAGAAGCGACGACGCAGTAGAGTTAGAAGTCGGAGTCGGAGCAAACGATGGCAAGAGGATCGGAGGTCACCCAGACAGAAGCCACGGCTCAAGTGAGAAGGTCCACAATGACAGACGAGAAGACAGAGATGAACGCAGTTACTGGGCGCAGAAGAAGGCTGAGAAAAGTACGAAGATTTGGGAAGATTTATACTCGAAAGGCACTGTGTCCACGGAGAACGCCCCTGCCTTTGGTAGTGAGTCGGAATCTAGCGACGATGACGTGAAACCGGCAGCCGCACATTCGTCGTCAGTGTCTGAGCATAAAAGGAAGAAGCAGATGAAAATGATCAAGAAACGTGATGGAAAGAAAGACAAGAAAGCGAAAAGACGATGAAGCTGTGCGGAAGGCACCGCGAGGCACCTTCACGAGGAGTGTGATTAGGGATTAACATAGAAAACAGCGGCGAATGCGAGCTTTGGTTAAAGAAAAGAAGCATCTAGAAGCTTGCTGCATGATCTAGGCCCACGTTGACAGAGCTTGGTAGGTTGCGAATATCATCGTGAAGATGCCTATCCCAATGATGATGTTGTTCAAGGCGCGTCCATCCTCTAGAAGCTTGGAGTGGAACAGGCACGGATAGATGAAAGCCAATGGTACGGAGCAGAAGCCGCCAATAAGTGCCACAAAATTGTCAAGCTCTTCTTTTCCGTAATACGCGACAGCAGCAGTGAGGCACACCAGCATGAACCGAAACCCATTCTTTTCCCAGCGCCAGTAACCCTTCTGGCTGTGACTAGGGAAGAGATAGCCTTCCAATATCTTGATCACCGGGTAGAGCATAAGCGGGTACGTGAGCACCAGTGCGATCGAGTACGTAATCTGAACAGACATGGTAGCGAGGCTGACTTGAGCACTGGGCAAGTTCATGGTGACAACAGACTGTGTGTTTTGCCCAAATGCCGCGTATACAAGTCCAGCGAAAACCGAGAAGAGTGTTACAAGGAACATCATGGTGTACGCAAGGATGCGAGGGAACTTGTGCTTCGTATCGTGATCCATAGCGTCATAGATCGGCAGCACCAGTCCAATGCCTTCGAAACAGTACACGGCTGTACCCAGTAACATGGCCCAGCTCTTCGAGTTGAAATTTTCCCACGAACTACTGTTAGCCGGCGCGTCATCGAGCGTTTGCACCGTGTAAGATATGATGTACACGATGCCAAACAGGATGAGGAGATCGGCAAACAAATTCGTAAGCGCAAAGTATTCGATGCGGCGCACCCACGAAAGCGGCGTGTAGAGCAGGATCTGGAGCACAATGAGCGTCAATGACGATGACGCAGTCGTTCTCTGGATGCCGAACGCAGCCAGAATGACCTCGCCAATATTCTTCTCCACAAAAATCAGGTACGAGCAGCAGAAACCAAGTTGCGAGAGCACAAGCGAAATGTTCACAGCCACGCGGCCCACTTTTCCAAATGCTTTTTCGCCAACGAAACCGTACGATACGTTTATGTGACCATGTTCACGTTGCACAACATTGGAACAGTCGGTCAGACGCAACATGCAAAAAGTCGACAGTATTGCCGAGACACTCAGTGCTCCAAGCGAAAAGAGCATTCCACCGTTCTGGAAGCCTTTGGGTAAAAACAGGATGCCGCTACCGATAAACGATTTGAGGATCGTAAACACGGTTTTCCCAACGGTCGCACTCGGCTGCTGCTTCTCAGGCCGGCGCTTCCACGCACGACTCAAGAGCGGTGTGCTGGTTTCCTACATTATCGTTACCCAAGACACAAGTAAGTCAGGTACTGCATTCGAGAACTAGCATGCTCTAGCTTCCCGTACATCGGAATCGTCGTCATCGTCTGCTAAGTCAAGATTGGCCATAATAAAGCCGCCGTACGCAGACCGCAAAAACCCTTCGGTCGGCTGAATCGACTCAAGAAAAGAGTCCTGCACACACGAAGGCACATGAGGACTGTCGCCTTCGAGGTTCGTGATCATGTGGTCGCGACGGAATCCTCCAGGCTGGGCAATGTCCGACGCTTTGCCTGTATAGAAGCAGTAGAAGCAATAGCAATAGTATATGCCTAATTAGCAGCTATTATCGTATCGATGTTGACGTCCTTGCTACTGAATGAATGGACCACGCACCAACATCTTCGTGGAGGATCTCGCTCTGGTCTGGCAAGGACTTGGGACGTGGCGGTCCGTCCTGCGTGTCCTTGAGAATAGCAAAGAAGATGTCGCGCGTCATGTCGGACCCTTCTTCGTTGATCATGTGCGGTCCGAGCGTCTCCCCGTTGAGACTGGACGCAGGCGGCGGCGTCTTGACGGGATCATCGGTCATGACTTGAGCTGCTCGACGGAAGTGGCAGTGGCGCGGGTGCGACGTGTGTACCACACAATGTTACACCAACGAGTGAGGAGGAGGAATTCGAGTAAATTAAGTTTGAGAGGTTGGAGGGATTGCGCATGGCCGCAACGGATGGTTGTAAACCAGCTACGTTTCGAGCATTTTTGTGTTATTGAGAAATGTCGACATCCTGTGTGATGATCACTGGGTAAATTCGCTTAGAAACATGTATTGGATCAGTAGATTTACCAGTTTGGCGGCACTATTCGCGCTGACAAAAAGCTGTGTTTAGACAATAGCGCATCAAGATGCTATCGCGCTATAGCACAATCTCTACATTGACTTGGATGAAGCTAGTAATACTGGCTCATGCGACGAATATGGATTGCAATGTAGTGAGCTGGGGGGAGGCATTCAGGTCAAATTGCATCACGTTCACTCGTCAGGTTATGACAGATCTTTGTTGTGCAGATGGCGTTGGAACACGTATTTGCTCTTGCCAAGATGGATGACTGATACGATTTCGAAGCATTCTAACGGTTGAGTTAATCGCAAGAGACCGGAGGCTGCTGGAAGGTTTTGAGACTTTCAACTTGGACAACTAAGACGTCAAGGTACCACATCAAACAAGTGTCATGGACTGTTCTGTTCATCCGCATGTCTTACCTACCACTATGTCTCACGCCAGATACCTCTAAACTTTTCGTGCAATAATCCAAGCGGACCAACCAACAGTGCCAAAGCTCGGATCTAAAATACTGCACCATGTCGCTCATTCGGTCGATACTAATGATGTTTTACAGTACGCTATTGTTCCACTAATCGCTAAAAAAAACCAACGACATGTTTGCCCCTCGTCTGTGTCACGCTCACCGCAGCGCTGATTGGTCCGATTATGAATAAAGCAGCAGCTAGGGTTCCATCAGCCGCAATCTTATGTAGTACACACCAATTACACATCCCGAGCCGTCACGATGTCGTCGGTTCAAGTGGCGCCCACGCGCATGTACGTCGTCTCGCGTCACGACCCACTCGCTGTATGCAACTGTTACACATAACACAATTGCAACTGACTGCTCTGCTCCTGCCTTCATAATTGCAGGGCGCTAACGACGTTCAAGACCAAGAGTGTCAGTGCCAAAAAAGGTGCAGCTTTCCATCACTTCGGAATCATTTTGAAAGGCTAATACTTGTTGATTATTACTCCAATACCATTGCGTTTCTATGTATTTTTGTGCGACATTCAGGGTTTGAACTCTTGAAGAAAAAAGCTGATGCGCTCAAGATGCGGTTCCAAGCCATGCTCCGAGAGATCCAAAAGGTTCTTCTGACGTGCTGTGCGACTTTTCGATTGGCACCTCTGTCTCAATTTATCCATGTGATCAATTGTGGTGTCATGACTGCAGACGAAAATGTCCATGTCGACCGAGGCTTCCGAGGCCTTTTTCTCACTCACGCAGGCGCAATACGCGGCTGGTGACTTTCGTAATAAAGTCATCGAGTCCGTGACCACAGCTGAGATCCGCACGCAGAACCGCATTGACAACGTGGCCGGCGTGAAGCTGCCAGTGTTCACGGAGGTGGAAGTCAGTCGCGAGAAGAGTGACAACATTGGTCTTGCTGGAGGCGGTGGCAAGATACAAAACTGTCGTGCCAAGTTTCGCGTGCTACTGCGTGCGCTGATCAAACTCGCGTCGCTTCAGGTCAGTGGTGGTGGTGATAGCAATATGAGCTGCTGATAGATCACAGCGTTTGAGCTCATGCTTACTCGAATCCTGGACTTGGCGACAGACGTCTTTTGTGACTCTGGACGAGGCTCTGAAGGTGACGAATCGCCGTGTGAACGCGCTGGACAATGTGCGTTCTCTGTGTGGAAGTTTGTTGCTGCTGTCTCCTCGATGCTGACTAAGCTTTGCTGAGGCGTGATACAACGTTCATAGGTGACGATCCCCCGCATCGAGAATACCATCTCGTACATCTCGAGGGAGCTTGATGAGCTGGAGCGCGAGGACTTTGTGCGGTATGTAGCATTAGAATCTGCAGCAGTGGTCGTGGCTTTGGTTCTGAGCTAATAGCGCTGCTGTCTGGGGTTCGACACGACAGCATCAAAAAAGTGCAGGCGAACAAGCAAGTCATCGAGAAGGCTGTCCAGGCCAAGAAGAAAGGTACGAAGTGATGCACGCCACCCACACAAAGCAGTTGATCGATCGGTCAGTCAGACACTCATGTTCCGTTCCTGATATGCTAGAAGCGGCTGCAAAGAATGCTTTGGCCGAGGACCCGATCGCTGATGTTGTGGCATCGGACCACGACATTCTTTCCCAGTACGAGCTTTCCGCCGATGCAGATGTGGTGTTCTAGGGCGACGAGATGACGACAAAGACGCAGACGTTGGCAGCTTTGCAGCCACCGTCCGCTGCAACGAAATGCGCTGAAAATAAACGCATTTTACTGCAGCCTCGATGTCACGGCTTTTCATACCCCTGTCTATCCCCCTCGCGTTTCTAGCCAGTCATTTATTAACCATCTGTACGTGTGTGTAGATCCCATCATCATGGAGCCCATTGCCAAGCGCCTGAAGCAATCCGCCGAGAACGTGCTACACAATTGCTCCCCACCACGACAAGAGGAAGACATTGCAGACCGGATCAAGCGTCTAGAAGCAGAGCTTCAAGGCGAACGTGATGATGACTCAATTGACTCCGATTTCAGCTCCGATTCGGATGATAATGGCAAGGTCAAGAATAAAGCAGTTGTGAACCTGTCGGTTTACGCTTCCGAGCGCATTGAGGCGCTGCCGGAAAAGCTGCTGCCCGCTGCACGATGGTCGTCAAAGCTGCCGCCTGGCAAGAAGAAAACGAGTGGGAAGACGCAGCACGAGGATGACGAACAAGCGGCTCACGAAGCGCTAAAGCAGCTTAGCGACGCGCTGACGTTCCCAAAGAAGGTCCCGTTTGCCTGCAAGCCGTGCAAGTTCATCGGCAAAGACATGGACGAGTTTCAGGCTCATCGGGCATCTAAGAAGCACTTGGAGCGTGTGAAAAGTGAAGACTCGACGCTGCAGTGCGTCCTCTGTGCCAAGTCGTTCACGAGTCAAAGCCAAGTGGACGAACATCGTGCTGGCAAGTGGCATAAGCAGCGCGCACAACAGAAGAAGGAGCGGCATACGGTGCAGGTGTGTTACGATTTTATTCGTGGCACGTGCACGTATGGCGATCGCTGCAGCTTCGAGCACACCGAGACGAAAGCCATGCGCGCTGGACGAGCACTGGACAAGACCCGAAGACGAGTGTGCGGGAACTTTGCCCGCACCAAGAATTGCCGCTTTGGTGACAAGTGTCTGTTCTCACATGACGTGAAACGAGACGACCGAGAAGTGCTCGCAACGACGGCGGCTCATTTGGTCTAACACCTTGTTCACACGCACTTGTTGCATCCGTGTCTGTGTCTTGTCCACGTATGTAGAATCGCTGAGCTGCAGTCTGCTTGACGATCTGTTGACCTGCTGGCTACAGTTCAAGCATCTCGTTGACAAAAGCTTCTACCCGCTCAAGCGTGAACTCGCCACTAAGACGACGTGTCACATCCACAATCGCTTCCTGTTGCTGCTGGTTGCAAAAGACCAGCATCACTGGCAGATCGGCCATTGCAATTGACGCGTCCGCTTCTTTGGCCATCATTGCTGCAAACTAGAAGACGATCATGACGCGTAAGTCAAGCGCTAACACATCCGTCATGAAGCTACAGCATTTTTACCTTGACATGGACGAGCTTCCGTGCCAATACCTCCAGCTGCGTATTCAGCAGACAACAGGCATCGTTGTCGGAATCGTAGAGGTGCACGAGCATGGACCTGCTGCCAGGAGGCTTCATCGTGTCGGAAGTGAGCGTCAGAAACTGCTCTGGTGTGATATACTCCAGGGCTCCATGAACGTCGCAACGACGTGCTGCGTCTCGCATTTCCTTGACACGCAGCTGCGTATACTGGACCAAGAACGCGTCCTCCTCCAAGCCACTGTCGTCGCACTCGTCCTCCGAATGTGCTGTGAAGTCCTCGATCGAAGTGACGGTAGCGCCTTCAATAACGCGATGGAGCCCCTTTGTCCGCTCTTGCTCCTTGCTCCAGCAGCGCTACACACACAAGGACAGCAACAACCGACAGGCAAAGACCTTCGTTAAGCATCACTCTGTCTCCCTTATAGACACAAGGAGAGAGAGAGAGAGAGAGAGAGAGAGAGAGAGCGACGTCCTTCGTACCTTCGCCTCCGTCTCGTACTGCTTCTTCGCCTTGTAATCAGACAGGACCCCCTTTGGTCCCGTGTGCGTCGAGGCAAAGTCACGACTCGGAGCTCTGCCAAAGCTCCGCGTGGTCGTCCCCCACGTCTCTTTGTCCACTGGAAATCGTCGCCATGAACCCGTCGAATCAGGTCCAGAACGTCCTCGGTCCGTAGTCGCGTGTCCGTCGTCGCTAAGGCGTCAGAGAAGCAGTTTTCGTATCAGTTAAGACTGCAGGTGGACAGTTAAGTTACAAAGTCTCAGCTGTGGCTGACCTCAATTCCGAGTCTGAGTCAATTTGACCACTTAATTCGTCGGACTTGCGGTGCTGGACCACGTTATCCTGCGGCAGATTAGAGGTCTCCATCGCTTTTTAGACTGCGATCAGCTACTGACGCACTTTACATAGAGATGTATGGACCAGGACCAACTGCTGGAAGATATGGAGAGAGAGAAGGCTACGAAGACAGTGGGATGTATATAGTCGAGAAGCGCTCTTCAGCTGCACTGTCATTCACGTCGATTGAACGGGAAGAATGGACGGTATTAACGCCGGTACTCCTCGCTACCAAATGCTTTCGCCACGTCCAGCACTCATCTTACGCGATCGAGGCGATGATCATGTACAGCTTTTGACTCGTTTTCATCTCCTCCTCCTGCCCACTCGCCATAGGATGACGTGAATCGCCTACACCTCCTCACATACTTAAGCACGTGCTGCCTTATACACCACCTCGTGGTCGTGCAGAATCCGCCGCCTCCATCCGACGTTCTAGCCCTTGCCTGACTGCTTCATGAGCCACTGGATGACCTGATCAATGTTCACAAGACGCAGCGCCGAGATGGGGATCACGAGCCACGGGTTGTCCACGATATAGTCCAAGTTCAGCTCACGGATGAGCTCGGGCTCGGAAATGTGCGGCTCTAGATCAATCTTGTTCGCCAGCACCAGCAGCGGCGTCGTCGCTAATTCACTGCAAAGCAAAACAAACAGACAAACAACAGTCAGTAACAATAGTCTACAGCAGCTGCAGCAGCACAAGAGTAACAGCAACTATACCGGTCTTCAAGCAGACGGTGCAGCTCCTTCCGAGCCAACGAGATTTGGTCAAACTGTGGCAACCAACCATCAGCTCACGTCAGTGTTTGACCACCCCGAACCAGCAGCAGTAACGCTCAATCGAGAGCGTCGAAACACATACCGCATTGGCGTCCACCACATATATAATGACGTCACAACCACGTGTGTAGCGACCCCACTCGCTCCGGTATTGGGCCTGTCCGCCGATATCCCAGCACTTCATCTGCACTCCTCCTTTTTTCACCAGCTTCACGTTCAGCCCAATGGTCGGACACGTCTCCACGGGGTGACCCATCGCCATCACATTCAGCAGCGTCGTCTTGCCACTACAGACACAACAACAGTACCACGTCAAGATCCAGTACGAAAATCCAAAAATAGAATGGGTCAGAATTTAGACATTCGAGTTCGAAAGAGACTTGTCAACTGTTCCAAATCTAGGCACGTACCTATTTTCCAGCCCCACAAGCACCACCTCGAGCTTCTTTGTGTAAAAGGCCTGCAGCATTTTCTGTAGAATACCCCCCATTCTTGCTACTGCTTTTAGCTACTGGCTACTGGGCTAGAAGCTGCTGCTGCTGCTGGTGCTGCTGCTGCTGGTGGGTTAATAGAGGTCTCTAGATGTGAAGATGCGACCTCTTCTTGCGTTTTGGCAGGGGGCGTCGGGTCGAGCAGGTGCCAAATAGATGGGGAAGTGCGTCTTTTTTATGTTGATCCAGATGAGGTGCTGTACTTGATGTTTGTATGCTAGCGACATAAATTGCTTAGAGTTCTGGTCCTCAAGTGGCAACTGATTTTTCTGTGCTCGAGCAACGTTGCAGCAACCTCTTCAAAATGCTACAGCGACCGTCTGGATTCCCTAACCGAAATGAACCTGTCAAATGGAGCAGCTAACGGGGCTGAGACGAAGACAAGACCACATCCTACGTATAACACAGGAAGTTTTGGACACTTCCACTCTCCGTCAGCAGAGAGCGGAAGTGGCAAAAACTTCTTACCGATTCAATTTGTCCAATTCATATGGATGAAAACCCCATCACAATTACCGTTTGCCGGAGGTGCGAGTCTTTCGCCGCCACGAAGCGTCGAGCGTTCGCTTGTTATTCCTCCGTTAACTCATGGTTACGATTGAGTTGGTTGCGAGCGAGCATTGGAGCGTGTGTGACCAGCAGTTCCTGTGAGGTCACAATAGGTGACCTAGTCAAAGCGTGATACCTGCAATGCCGATGCTGTCCTCTCCTATGTATGTGTTTGTGAAAAACGCTATTGTGCAATAAAACTGACCTCTCTGTAAATGGCACTAAGTGTACCTTACACGTCGTACTAAGTGCGATGTGGCATGTCTTCTCCTCATAGGTAAGACTTGCATTATGGTTATAGATCTATGATTAAGTCGCGATTTGCGGCCTCATCTAAAGTACCAGTCACGTACACGCAGCAATACCCGCTCAGGATAACTGAAACACTATTAAGGTCGAATGAAGGCTTACAAGCACATTCTCGACACTTGAGGTAGCTTAAGTCTCCAAGTTTTCGCAAACAGTAGACGCGAAGTAGCTTTTTATTCGAAACCTTTCGTACTTTATTGTGAAAGTTAGAAATTGTGGCCTTCTTCCTCTATCGGTGGCTGAGGAGAATCTCTCAAGTACAGTTCTTGTTCTCATTACTCAGTTGTATGGTTCCGGCGCACTTTTCAGTTGACGCTGTTGCCATGGTCTCACTTTTCTCATGCTCGTCTATCAAACATCAACAAATAAAACAAGTAGATATAATACGTAATCCATCGGCAACTTCTTCTGAATTACACAGCGAACAAACCATTCCTCAGCCGCCGACAACCCAGAATGGGTGGATGAGTTTGATCGAACTTAATTTTAGTCCTCTGGACAAAGTAATGTACATTGAATGGCGAGCTCCAAAGCTTGCTCCCCTACCGTTACCGACAAATCAAAAACAACTTTATGTGCTGCAAATAGAAGATTGGTGGATGGTTAACGTTTGCCAGATCACTGGCATAGGCTATTCCGGTAATTACAAGAATCACTACATGTTTTTACAGGGGGTAGATGATTGATGGTTGATTAACGTTTGCCGGATCAATGAATTACGCCGTTCCGGTAATTACCTGAATCACTATACACTTTTATAGGAGGCCGGTACATCCACATTCTCTTTCTGAATAGAGACGCACTCCTGTAAAATAAGAAGCACTTTTTATTGTATTGCCACACATTATAACATATGGCGAGCGAATACGGACCAATAATTTATGATGGTCCACTCAATTATTGTCAATGTTTTTGTAAAGAATTCATAAATGTATGCAATCGCTTCAAGCTTGTTGGCTTTGTCGTGACATAGACTACAAAAATAGTGCTAAACACATTAGATCATTGACATATTTCTCGTAAAATAAAGTTAGTCGTAAGCGAAATGCTTTTTGTGAGTTGTAGTTAAGGAGTGTGATCTGAGTTCGTTTCCACCTACAATACGACGCTCTTGATATTACCTCGATGATCGACATCACAAGGTCAATACTGCCGATTTCTCCACATCCAGCAAGATTGTCTTTCTCTTAAATGTTTTCACAAGAATATTAATGACTTTCAGCAATTTCACCTGCGAATACCTACTAGCTTTACACACCTTAATCCCTCGCGCTTTTATTGTTTGTCAAGCGTCGGATGCTGCCTCTGACGTATCCACGTTCTTTTACAGCAATATGAAGCAATAGTCTGACAAAGCGCTGCTATGGATATCGACAACCTGACGGTGAGCATCTGCATATCGATATAGTGTCGGAACTGCATGAGCAGAATAATAGCGAGCCCGAAGGGCGAAGGTGTCCGTGATTGTGCACAAAGTGAATGGCAATCTTTTCAAATCTTAACCCATCTTTCTGTGTGTCTGTCTGTAAAACAATAGGGTAGTAAGTGTAAAGGGGCACCATAGCAACACACTGAACAACTAGTGTGGAGCTACTGTCACCGACAGCAGCATGAGTGGTGCCTCTCTACCTCTGTTAGCTTGGCAGAGGGAGGGCAAGCAACTAGGAACTGACTAGTTGCTGGTAAAAGTAAATCTGCATTGAATGTAATTAAGTCCTAATCATTAGTCTAAGTTTTAGTCCTAATTTTATCATATTTATCTACGAAAATGTATGCTAAAGTCTTGCTCACCACTCATTGCCCGCGTGCATCGTTGATTGGACCGCTAGAGCTGGCTGATATGATGACCCAGAGCCAATCTGTGAGTGTATCCCCGAAAATTATCCCTTTAGGTAATATGCACAACATTATCAACCTTTACGATAAAATTCTAGCTAACAAGTACCAAGGGTTAATTACATGTAACAGGCTCACCCGTGACAGTAAGCCTCTACAGCCCACCATTTGATGTAGGTAATTCAGTTCATAGGACTATTTCAAGTTCGGTATATTCGTGTACACATTTTTAGGTGGTTGTCCACGAGAGAATGAGTTGTGGTGGGTGTCCTTTATCAACAAAAGTGCTGGTGGATGGTGTGTCTTAGAGTTCGTCCATCGATGTTGTTCATCCTTATAAACAGACGAATATGAAAAAAAGGAGCGTGGAGGATCCTGCTCGGTAACGCCGTAAACAACAAAGTGCGGCCTACAACACATAATAAACTAATGTTTAAGTGATATTAGATTGAGAGAGCTCGATCTGCTGTCTAAAGAATTGTGACCATATTCTCTTACTATACCAGTATATCAAATACATCAGATGTAAACCACTTCACACATGCCATTTGCGAAAGGTGCTAGGCCTTTGCCGCCCCAATGTGTCTGGCATGTGCTTGTTAGCCCTCTCTTCTCCCTCACATTATTTATATGTCAATCTTGTGCAGGTATTTGTGCGTGTATAAATGTTGCACAGTTCACACCGCCCTTTTGGAACTGATCGAAGAGTATCACTTTAAATGCCTATTGACCACTAGAGAGTGGACAACTGATACGTCACATCTGCATGACGTACAAACTACACATTGTGTCTATATGCAGACTCTTACATATAGTAAGTAAAACTTCACCGCACTTAGTACGACTTGAAAAGGTGGATCAAGTGTTTATCAACAGACACAAACGTAGGAGGTGAAAATGCTATATTGCACTTAGTGCGGCATTTAAGTTACGTATAGCGCGACTCACGGACACAATATATGACAGGTCACATCGCACTTCGTCCAAGTTGTTATGTACACCCTAGTGTTTATTACAGACTCAAACGATGGAGAGAATAGGCTAAAATGCGCTTAGCGCGATGTGTAAAGCTACATAAAGCGTTACTTATGGACACACGACATTGCACTTAGTGCGACCTGTAAGGCACAACTGGCATTATTCGCATACACATGAGGCAAAAGAATGAATTGCACTTCGGGCAACGTGTAAGATGCATCTCGCGTTACTCACAGACACACAAACAGACAAACAGATGCACTAAATGGTACGATTTAAAAGCTCGGCATTCAGCTTGCGTACAGCCTCTGACAGCTTTACCCTTTGGGATTGCAACAAGCGACTTGGACAGACAAACTAACGATGGGCGATAATTTCGAGCACGCTTGGAAGTCAGCGCACAGTTTTTATTCGTTTAGATTGACTGTCAATGGAAGTGGATACAATAGCTTTGATTGATGGAAGTTATCAAAGCAAATGCGAAAGACAAACGTGAAATCACATGAGCATGCTATAGATGTACACACTCGTACGCATCGCATTCGTTCTCGGTACTGGTGATGTACAAAATCGTACGCATCGCATACGTTCTCGGCGCATCTTCTATTTTAGCAATTTTTAAAAGATCGTGAGGTGTATTTTGTAAATTGTTTTTGTTTCCTCATCTTGTGGTCCATTCGTTCTCTCGTGATAAACTAACGCATGTTGATTTCTAATATTTTTATCTGTAGTAGAAATGGTTAATCACTTTGATCTTGCAGCAGCTTCTCCTATTTTTATTCTTGTGATTTCTATTTTCCATAGCTACTTAATTTTGCAATGGATATGTCCTCTCTGTGGACATCCCTTGGCTGCACACTGCTGTAGATGGACACAAAATCCCCTCCTTTCTGGAAACTTGCGTTTGACAATGGAGAACACGTGTCGAGTCATGAGTGACCATGCACGTTGGGACGACGGGCGCACAACGCTGCGAGAGCTGGTACCTTGTACCCCTTTTTTGACATTGTGCGTCTGAAACTCACACTGATGCCATTTTGCAATCGTCAGTTCCAAAAGAGTCAGCAGCCACATCCGCTGACGGTGCAATGCGCCTCGTTCGCGCACTTCTGCTGCCTGGTATCTTTGTTTACGTGTCTCACGTAGACCTGCTTCAGGTCCGTGCGCTACGCAGAAGCGAAACCGAAGTTTCTGAAGGAAGCGCTCTTCGTTCCGGCACTGCAGCGGTTGTTAGTGACGACGAAAGAGCGGCTACTGGTTGGACGCAGAAGCTGACGAATCTGTTTTCGACGGCTAAGAGCAGGAAGGCCAAAGCTGCACAAAAAGCAAACGACGAGGACGACAAGCTTTTTAAGCTCAAAACAGAATACCTGGACATTCTGTATAAATTGTTACTTGATGAGAGAGCGAAAAAGAGTCAAACCATTGCATCTTTCGTTGGCAGCGAAGAGTTTAATTTGATGCTAAGAGCAATCCGCCAAGCTGACGAGAGTCTCCGCGAAACGAAGCATAAAATTGTTCCGTCCGAATATTTTATCAGCAAGTTCACACCTGATGACATGAATACGGTGCTCAAGCCAAATGGTAAGCGCAGCGAGATGGGTGAGGAACTCAAGATAGCTATTTGGTCGCATTTAAATTCGAATAACCTGCGGAAGAATGAGAAAAGCAAGACTAGGTTGAGAATATCGAGTATTATGTGAACGCTTCCCATGTGAGTACTGACATGCAGTCAAACTACTTATGACATTAACTTGACAGACATTTGGTTTTGCACTAGCCATCTACTTATGATCGCTCACGAAATGTCGCTCGTATCAATTTGTCATGTGCTAACTAGGTCATCATGACATCGCCATGGATTTCACATGACGGCTATCCTGAATTCCAGAATTCAATTACCTGTTCTCACTAGGCGTAAGCTACGCTACTAGTCGATCGTGTGTACCGTCCAACGTTGCAGAGAAATGAACCTTGCGCAATTCGCGCTTTATGATATTATTACCATTCATTCAACTTTTGTCCGAGCTGTCTGCCACTTCACGCTAAATGGCTGAATCCAAGAACACAGCGGAATAAGTTAATGCGCGCTTCTCACCCTTGTCTATGCAGCAGATACATGTGGAGCTTGCTTGAGCCACCTCCGAGCTCAACGTCATCCTGGTCTCCGATCTTTATTTTACAGAAGAAATGTCGTAGGCTGTTGAGGATATTTGCAGGCACATAGTTGTCATTGCCTACAATATCTTAGCAATCTGTCATTGCACCATTTTAAGCTTGCATTTAGCCAGTCTTATCATGTCAAGTGTTGGGAGCTCCAATCAATTTGAACGACTTTGCTTTTCGGCAAGCGTCGTGGTCAGCTGTACGTACACGATACTGGACTTCCAGCGAAAATGACCTTCGTATCGTGGCATTTCCCGTTCAGCGTTATTTACTGTTTTGATCAAATGACTGCTGAGATTCAAATACTTATAAAAGTTGAGAGATACAACTACTGTTCGTCACTACAATCACATGCTACATTTCTTGTCATCAGTTCTGTTGCCTTAGCGATTGCTCAGTGCTCATTCGTGCTGGAATGGACGTTACTTAAGACAAGCCAACATCCAAATTCTTGAGTATGCGTGCCGATCACAACAGAATATCGTTAATGTGTGATACCCAGAGAAGCTCACAATCGTAAACACCGGCCCATAATTTAATATCGTGGTACATCAATTAGTACGCAGATAAAAATGTCAACGAAGTGGCAACAACGTTTGCGGCACCTCCCAGGATATCGAAAAATAATTCGAATAGATGGCCACAAAATTATTTGCATACCTCACTTCTCGCACCAGCTTTTATCAAGCGATCGTACGTCGGCATGTTCAAGTCGATCATTAATAGTCATATCCCTTTCCGTAAAAAGCGCTATCATACAATTGGCTAAAATGAGTCGCTTCTACAATCTTGTAATCTTCGAAAACCATCATCTTTTGCAAATACTTGATCTCTCTAAAATTTTGCAATGCGTACATAGGGACAAATGTTGTACACTCTTTTATGAGCCGACAGTAACACTGCCACATAGAACGATGTAACTGGATTAGCGCCACCAAGACTACAATGACGTGTATTGTTTAGGATGTAATATTCACCACAAATTATCGCATGCTCTTGAGCCGCTCCGCCAACACTTAAATTGTCATGCATTATACGATCAATTTGTAATGAACCATAATCATCAAATGGCTCGCACAGTCTTGTCAGCGCGTGCTCTGGATTTATCCCTTTGAGTCGCAAAACAATACATTCTTGTTTTACACATAATAATCATAATGATTTATCGCGACTCAGTGACTACTTACTTGCCCGCATATTATCTAAGAATATAAGCTTACATTTCTCACGCTTACGATTTGCAGAACCGATATCTGTACCGTCATCACCCGAACTTAATTATATATTTATTTTTATTTTAAGTTTACTTTATGTCCATCGGACACATGCATTTTAGTTGCTCTTTTTATTTTTTTGTGAACGCGTAACTAAATCTCTAATAAACAAGGATATCGTCTTTCCTGCAGCCTACAACTGCAGCTGGACTTGCATGGGGTTTTTTTCTCAGCAGTTTCGTGCCGCCAAAACATATAATCAACGATGTTGGATGTATCATGTTTATACAAAACAAAATACAGATAATGATGTTGCCTTCACAACATCCAGTTTAAACACACCTCCATCCGTCTTGTATTTTGCAGTGTAGTCCGATAGCGGTTTCCATCTATGTTTATACTAGCCGACAACTTTGCCATTCGCTGTGACAACATTCGCGTGATTCGCTTGATCGAATACACGTTTTAGTAGCTGCTGATTCAGTGTGGTACTGGTAGTAAACAATCATGCAACTCGCTTGTTTTTTATTACACTTGCTCTCGAAGTGAACGGCACCTTTGTGCATTTTTCGCTACTGTATTTGTCGTGATCAACTCACTTACAAATTCATAGATCAGAAGTCTTTCGCCGCATAAAACGGATTTTTCCTTTGAAATCAACCAGCCGTATATACTATTCTTAGGATGTCGATTAATGCAGTCTACAGAGCATGTCCTACCTCTCCGAGGCACGCGTATATACTGGGTATCTATGCTGCAGATGTTAAAATTAACATTATCGGTTACGTGTTCGCCACGGAGTATGGGACTGAATGCTACTCCTGGGTAGGAAGTAAATACCCGCAATCCAAAAAAATGACAAGGGAGCAGTAGTTTAAGGCCGTGTTAAGCTATATGACATTGCAGTTGTCGATAACCACGCAGTATTCGATGATTATCGAATAAATGTACCATCTTATTAATAACGAATTATTCGATGATGTTGGAAAGAGAGGAGAGATCCACTCTAGCCAAAAGGTGGCGCGTCAGATGATGTGGCTCGAACAGGTAACAAATGTAAAGTTTGCAGGAAGCTATGTGTACAAAAATCACATGAAAAACAGGAGGTTGTGAGTTATAAATTCAGGATTAGCCAAGCAATTGATGATATCGAAACCACGAGCACAACTCATAATTTTAACATACACGGGCAGAAAATTCTTATTTCGAATAAGTCATGCCCACAGCGATGTGTGCTTGTTGGTGCTCACGAGTTGCGAACACGAATTCGTGGTATTTGTGTGAATAAGACACAACGGTGTATTCGCGTAATGTGTAAGTTTCATTCTCATTGCTCGAAGCGTATCAATTCTGAGCAAGTTCGATTTGCTGCATCCGCGATGCAAGATTAGCGAGGCGTCCTTTTTTTAGCTGAATAGCTCATTTTAATCAGTTTCGGTTGGCGTACTTATTCATACTAACAGATCAGAATTGGTTTTCTCAACGCGTGCTCTGCTACAGCGTGCATCCTGATTGCATTACACCAATTTTAAACTGCAGTGATTTGTTTAAAAATTGTGTGTGAGTCATAGACGATGTGAATCGCACGTGCACTTTCATAATAATTTCAGCATCTAATTAAAAATTAAGCGATCTTTTTGTAAAGCAAGAAAGATTACGCCTTCTCCTTCTCCTCGACAGATCCATTTAATCTGCAACATTTTGATATCATTCTATCAAGGGAACCGCTATTCAACCATCACCTACTTGCAGTTTGCCCCCCCAGTTCCAATATTTATAAAATCTGATTTGTCGAAAAGTTTGCACTCTTTTTTGCAGTAAAATAGGTACATCGATACTAAGAATGACCTCTTTCATTTTTAAATTACAATGAACAGCCTTGAACCACCTCCGCATCTTGCTTAGGCTTCCCTAGAACAAGCAAGAGTCGCCATAAATTCATATGCACATTAGAAAGGCTACGCTGTTGTAAAACGACGCACAAAAAGGATCGGCAACAGAAAAGACGGTGACGTCAAAGCTATTGATCTTTAATGCTCCCTATCATACCTTCCGTCCATACATACCGGACCTTGCCATCGAACCTCGTCCAGAAGTAGAACTGGATGTTTGTTCAAGGCAAGTGTACAGCGACTAAGACTATAGATTGGCACGTACAAGTTGCAAATGAAGAACACAATCATGAGCCCTTCACTCACAAGGCTGCTTATCCGCAAGGTCACTATTTGGCACAACCAAATCGGCAATCAGTCTTGTACCTAACGCGCGCTAGTGTAAACCCATCCATTTTATCGCTTTACTGCAGCAGAACAGCGATATCACGATTACGGATCGATACACTTATATCCTACGCGATTATGAACGTAACAGGATGCTTGAAGGTAGCTATATATTAATAAATCTTGTGGATTCTCGAACTCCTAGAAGTCGTTTCACTCAGATGATGCACAGCAGCGTCTTACTTAACCGCTAATTATCTCACCATCTGCAAAGGAAATTTGCAGCAAGTACAGTGTTGGCGTGGTGTGGATTATTGATGCGACCTCTAAGACCAGCAGGCACGGACTTTCTCTTCTCCACATACTTGGCTTATCGGCAATAAGGTGCACATTTACATTTGCGTACTGTTTATGAGAAATGAGAATGTGGTGGACAACTCGTGGACATTGCGCCATTTACGAGAATGTTTTTGACTTATCATATACAAGCTGAGCTCATTTTAGTCATAGATCGAGATCTTGCTCCGATGAACGCGCTCACGCAAACATTTTTCGATGCATCTTGCTTGCTCTACCGGTGGCATATCAGCAAGAACATTATTGTCAAGAAGAGAAAGATCTGTGAGCACTCAGTGCCCGGAAAGAATTCATCTTAGCTTGGAACGAGCTTGTTACTGCCACAACCGTAGTTTCTTATGGGTTGAAAATCGCATCAACGCATGTCGCATTCCCTTTCGTCTTGATGCACTACTTAATTACACATAGCTTGCGTACAAGGCCTTTTCTGTTTATGTTCTCTTACGAAATAAACACCATTTTGTCCACGTAACAATTTCGCGTGTAAAGAGTGCTTATGCCTGTTTCTCTAAAATAAAGATAACTGTGTCAACCGGTAAGTTGAAAATTTAGAGCATAGCTTTGTAATTATGGTTTTTTTGTTGCAGGTGAACTTTGATCAGTGGACTCAGTGGTTCGCCTTACATGTGGAGTTCAGCTTTCTGTAGCCATGCAGCAAAATGCAAAGCAGCATGCCGTTGTCAATATGCACTTTGTATAAAATTTATTTAGAAGTGATGGGTAAGATATCTGTAGCAGGTCTGAAACCAGCGTATGTGCGGTATCCACAGTAGTTTGTTTTCGTGAAAACGGATATTGTCGAGGTTTGTATGCTGTAATTGACGTTGGTTTGACTGTGACTGACTGTAATTGCCGATTTTAGAATTGCTGAAATCCACGAAGGTCGATCCTCTATGTGCTCATGGGTTTCGTAGCCAAGTGATACCATTGTCGGCCAGGGCTTTTTGGCCTTAATGACTGATGCATCCAGCACAGATGCATGCTGAGGATGTGCGAGTTGAACATAAAGGATTAAAAGGATTGCAGAAAAATACGATAATACCCCCAAAATACCATAAACGTGTGCTGCTTGGACATTCCATGGCATTCCAAGAAGCCGGTATTCGCAATCCTTAAAGCTTAGACTGGTAGTCGACCAACGGGGTCAACATAGCGACTTATAGCATAGTTTGAGCATGTTGCTCTACATTGGAAGCTGTGCGACTCCGGCAATGTCGGACTTGCCAGCAGACAGGTTACAACGCTCGAACTTGTCGTTGTCTGGCACAAGAAGCAGCTACTCTAACAATTACAGCACCAGCAGCAACAACAGTAGATTCAGAATTACTAGATTGTAAGGCTTATAATTGAAAAAACAGCAAACGCTTCTACATAACACGAAAATCACATCGCTCATGATGAAAGTACGCGGTTGTCTACCGTCCTATTAGTTATGTCTAGACTTTTATTTGATTGCCAGCAACACGATCTCGTATACGATCGTGTCAAGACAGTGGCAATTTAGCTGCGTTACTGCTACACCTCCGCTTTCTTTTCGATGCGTGGCCAAGCACCCTGGTCATATCGAGTACAAAAAAGTTTATGAACCATAAACGTTCTTTTTATCAAAACACACAAATCGAAACTTGCGACCTGTACTGGGTTTCCCATCTCCTGTATTGTGGTGAACAAGCGCGCAACCAAAATAGCCAATTTTTAGTACCAACATTGAGATCCAACTAGTCCGTGTGGCCCTGATTAAACTTAAGTATAATCTGCAATGTCAACCAGTACACACTGTAAGTGGGTTCTCAGCAACGTTATGTGACAGCGATAAACTCCAAATCCTCCACATGAGATTTACTTGCAAAAAGCAATATGTGATGTACACGGACATCCCCGCGCATATCAGTAGCCACTGGAACTCTTTCGTGATCATGAGCATGCACGCTTTCAAACCATCAAGCACCACACACAATCAAAGAGATCTGCAACAGGTTACAGGCTTATAGAGTTCCAAAGCAGCAGCATTAAGACGACAACAGCTCAATACCATGCCAATCGGCTTATTTACAAGGAGCAAAATAGTCCCTTCGTGACGCAGTAACCTTGATGAAATATCGATGAGATGCAACCACTTCATAATTTGACCAACCGGATCTTTAAGAATATTGAGCTGAGGGGCAATCAGTAAGAAGGTGATGGATGGATAGTGGTTTTCTACATTAAACTATAACGCACACGATACGTAAGGCTCATCAAAAATTATAAATATCCTTCATTTCTCTCACGCAATACCTTTTTGTGCTTTCTGGTATATTTATGGCATTCGATTAAAAAAACTCACTTAATGTGCTGCACCTTCTTCGAAAATTTTGCTTATCCTTCTGCTGTGCTAAAAAATATAGGTCTGTTCATTGCAATATTTTTCCTTTCGTTAAATCCAAAAAGCTATGTTGCGATGGTCTTTCAGTGTTAATTTTCAGTGTATTTATTTGTATAATATTCGCTCAAGGGGTGTTTTTAAATGCAACCCCACATTATCCAATATTATAATTATTGGTAAAACTGCATTTTATGTGTGTCCGGTGAACATTCGTAAGACTTGTTGCTTATATTGTTAAAAATTACGTAGGCTACACTGAATGATCGATTAGTAAAAAAATAGAGTATAGAAACATACACCCCAATTTTTTTTTTTTATAACACCACATCCACCACACTCATGCCACCCTACATTATGTTTGTACAAAAACTAACTCGCAACCATACCTTTTTACTACTGGTGTTGCAAAACACTCTGCATTTATTGTGCACAGTAAAATTTGCTTGCCAATTAAACTTCTTCTATCATGCAATGTACGACTAAGACCCTAGCCTTTGTAAATGAATTTACCTAAGACGACGAAGTACACGTCAATTCATGTCTGTACTTCTGAATTGCTATTTGCATATTGTAAAAATGGCAATAGCCACGGTTCAGTCGAGACCGATCTGAAAGTGATGGAAACACAGTTTCACGTTTATCCGAACGTAGTCGGACATGCATGTAGCAGCGAAAATTACTGCATAAAACAAGATAGTACAGTATTCAGCTATCTTAATTTTCTATCTAGCATACCTGTGCCTGCTTTAGGACTACTCCATTGCCTGTCAAAGCAAGATTAATTGGTAAAAACAGTTACCATTCGTACGATAGATGACTATCGTTGTGCGACATCGGTCGTACAGAGGTATGGTAGCGCGGCATTTGTTGTGCGAATCGCATTTTGGTTTGATATGGGAATGGTGTATCGAGTGTTTATAGCTGAAAGTGGGGTGTCTTTAACAATACCCAGAAATGCCACAAGATGACCGTTGGACATAACGGGGTTCGACCATACGTGTGGCGATACAATTTCATCGGTAGTTGTATCTCCATGCCAGAATTTGATTATTTGTGCTACGTCAAATGGAAGACTTACACGCGAAAATACACGAACACGCAAAAGCGCTAGTGACAAGGATCATCTTAGCACTTTTCACCTAGATAATCAACGTACCAAGTAATTTTCTTTTTTTTGATAAGATACGTTTCGTGATATCATAAATACCCTAATTCTTAACTGACAGCTTACATCGATGTACTTTCGAGAGCAACGTCGGCCTTTCACTTGTGGTACCTTCCATCCTTGAGTTGTTCCCTGAATAGCTTATTGAAAAGCTACAAGGCCTATGCAAGCTCAATTAATTCTACGATGAACGGACCGCTTCTCAAGCAACCTTCATAATCGAAATTGAAAGCCACACCAAAGCCACATTGCCTCAAGAAAATTGGCGTGTAGCTCATTAGAGAGTATTTATAACAGTGCAATAGTGCTATATCCTATACGCACAAGAGCATCGGTCCAGTGTCCTTCTCGCATCATCACGTAGATATAATGTGATACCGAAAATATAAAAACCTAATTGTTTAGCTTAACCTTGTGCCACTACCCAAGAGCAAATTCAACAATTAAACATACGTGATATCTGATGGATATGTTGTTATACCAAATTAAAAATATGATACACTGCATATGACGTTACAACACACCAGCATGCAAAAGTGAGCTAACAAATTGCTCAAGTAGTTGCTTATCGTGCCGGATTACGGTATGGGTTAAGGGAATTAGATGTTCACGTCAATGTTTTCATATAAGATATAGTTGTGGCACTTTTCCGTTTGGACGAAGCTTCTAAGAGACGCGTTTCCACTTTCAAATTCGTTCGTAAATGCATTTTTTGTGTTGTTTGTCATTACACAATAAAGATCATTTTTTTAATTTATGAAACCACTAACTCTACCTCGTTAGGTAATGCTTTTAAATTTCGTCAACTTCATGATTGGTGCATCGTTACCACACCACTTGTTTATTAAAATTTAAGAGTTACCTCGAGTAGATTAGGCGATAAAAGTAATCATCTCCTATGAATTACACACTTGCGGTGCTCCACTTCAAAACTGACAATGATGCTTTATTTATTACCATACTTGCCGTCCGGGTAAACGCATTTAGGTGAGATTTAAGCAGTAATTCATAATTATGAATGATTCGGGCGCATATAGTCCAAAACTAAATTTCGTGCGAGGCGCAGATTTAGTTTGATGATAACTTGGAATGTGTAGGTTTAATGAGCAGGTTTAAACCCCACAAAATTTGAAGTGAGGAACTGAAAGTATAAATTGCTCTATAAGATTAAGATATAAGAAAGAAGCGCGGTGGTAACGCAAATACTATAAATCCACTTGAAAATAGCGATATAGCACTAGATGAAGTGACCCGGTAGAGATCTTCTGCAAATCGTTTAAACACTTTACTGCCTATCTCTACATTACATTTACTGATCTTGTATACAATCCTATTTTAAATAGAAAATGTTCCATCCTTTTTCCGATGAAATTATAGAGGTGGATATCTAGACTCTGTCAGGCCATAGTTAATAAATCCCTTCCATCACAACATAATTAGTATACTAATGACACCACCCTTCATATGTCCAAACGATTCGGTTCAAGCATCTTTTAATAAATTTCCGAAATACTCATTCTTCCCACTCATTCCACCACTTACAAAAATTTCGCTTGCATCATGACAGAACATGTCATATCCAACAGATCTTGAGAAAGCCGGTTTTAGAAAAAAATTGAACACATTCGGGGAGGGATCGAGAATCCAGATATGTAGTTTCTATCAAACGCCCTTATTCCGAAATACGCGTCTATATTTTATCTAATCGCGGCGTAGAATATCTCAAAGGATCTGCTGGTCAGCTGACCCGTACAAGAATAACAGGCCAACTGGATTGATATAGGAACGTTCGGTTTTGAAGAAAAGGACGGACATTGGTATCTAAAGGTAGGAGGGCGTGAGGAGACAATCATTAATCGTAGACGAATATGGTTGGGCACCTAGGATCTCGTAAAATGAAGAGGGATGAGCGGCGTATTGTAAAAAATGTGAGGGTAGATAGAGTACCTGCACGAAAGTTTATATCATTTCAGCGCAATTTTATACGTTACTTTCAAGTATGCAGAGCGTTATTTATGCGGTGCAAATTTCCAAGGTAAATTTTAATTGGATGGTCACCACTTCAAAGTTCGATGTATGATCTTGATACAGCTGGATGGACGTTTAAAGTGCGTTTTGGTGCCGGATGGCGTTTGTCACTCGTGATTTCTAGGTGCGTTTAACCTCCTCTAGCTTGATGTTGCGGTACGGGAATGTCCTGGTCTTGGACTGTGCACAAAAACTTATCGTCTGAGAATCATTTAATTACTATTTGTAAGATGAAAGGGGTGAGCTTAACGTCTTTCGCAGCTTTCGTCTTTTTATCAGGGAAAGACAGTGGTTTTCTCCATCAAAAGTGCTTTGCAATTACAAGATACGTAAGGCTCGCTCCAAAGTTTTTATATCACCTACCGCGTGTTGTCTCTTGCAGGCGCTACACAAAGACCCTTAATAGATTAATTCAACGTCTATATATTGTCCATATGGCCGATTGAGAACAAAGTAATTTTGAATTGTATAAACGACATCGTGAGACGAATGGGGGGTGAAGCTAATTTTTATACACTTCGACAAAATTTTGATACGCAAAAAATGTTCTGAATTTAAAGATGAGTGAGTCGTGTTGCAAACTAAGTAAGCTGAAACTCGGAAGTCGCACTATATTTGGTGAGCCATAATCTACCATAGTGATCGATTCGTAAATGCGTGGAATAGTGTTGTATCGTAGTTTAGGGTCACGTCGGCTTCAGCATCCAAGCTATCTCACTCAACGCTAAGGAAGTATAAACAAACGTCCACCTGACGCATTAATGTCTTGCAATCAGGACCATCATACACTACAATGGAAGCTTGTACAACAACCTGTTTCTACAGTTTCGAGCTTTCTCTGCGCTCAGGGCACACAGAAAGCTTGAAACTGCTTTTATGTAAACAGTGGTCATCTGGGGATGTAGCTCAAATGGTAGAGCGCTCGCTTCGCATGCGAGAGGTACAGGGATCGATACCCTGCTTATCCAGGCGTGTGTAGTATAGTGATCTCTACCTCACCTTGTGGCGGTGAAATCTCTGGTTCGAACCGGGCACGCACACTCTTGTGCTAGGTAGACTGGCACACGCTTTGCTCGTTGGGTTGGTGGCTCAACCGCCCTGCCAGTCTTCTGTGCTACTACTAGCACGGTGTCCGCACATGCTATCGTGCCATAGATAGTATCCACCACGACCTGGCCCGAGACAAGTCAACTCGCCGGCATCGATTAACCACGACTGGTATTACGTGATGTTAATACTGGGAATTTAGTCATTAAGGAGTCTACTTATGCTTCACTACCAATTTGAGACCCTTTTCTCTGTGCACGACCTGTATAATACATTGGACCATTATATAAGATTAATCGCCAGTTCAACAGTCCGTTGTCCAATGATACTCGTAAAATTACAACAGGTAATTTTACAGCAATTGGCGAGCCAGCTGTTACCACTGAAACGAACTTCTTTTGAAAGCCAAGAAGAAACATCCGGTATTATAATTAACGCGCCACCTATCACCATTTAATCAATTGCCATATCAGATCTCGACTGCAGTAATCGCATTAGATTTGGCCACTATATGCATATCGGCCCACAAGCATAGATGAGATGAGGGTCTAGATCAGCTTACCCAAAAATAATGAAGCCGTGGAAAATATGCAGCGGTTTGAGACGGGGTTACACAACGGGTGATAAAACCAGTATTGTGAAACGGTTCCACTCACAGAAAGATCAGTGAGAGTGGTAGGCGTATTTTTGTACCCAATACGCTATCGTAACGACGCTCCTGAATCGGTTACTGTAGATGGCATACATCTTAAAAGACTTTTCTAAGTACTCCATAGTTTCTGGTGTGGTAACTTCAGAAGAACCTAATTTACAATTCTTCAAACAGAAACTAGCGGTCAAGTCTAAATTTGTCGGTGATGTTTATTATAGCTATGTATCAGTTAATTTTTACAGGACACGTATGACCACATGAGAAAATGTGTCCGACTTCGACGTATTATTTTTGAAGTGACAGAAGCCTGTTTACTCCTCTTGCTTTTGCGAATGAGTGCCACGTTGTTCGCACAAACCGTTAGTACCTTGAAACAGGTATGAAGCTAATGATTTTGCTGAAAACTTAGAAAATAATTTTATTTTTGTCTGCAAAAAACTTGAGACTATTTATTATTTCCGTTTAGTTTAAAACACTTAGATTATATACGAGTCTATTAATCTTACTCTGACAAAGGCGTTTAAGCATTTCCGCTACAATGCTGAAATGAGAATGATTTTCCTAGTTAATTCTTGAGTACAAAGATCACATCACCTTGAACATAGAGGCGGGCATATGTGATTCATATAAAAAGACAAATTAATCGATAAAAAGACCATGGATATGTTTATTGTAAGGCACGTCAATCTCGAAATGTTTTGTCAAAAAAATGTTAAAGTTTTATGCTCCACTATTTCTCGATTATTTTATACAATGACGTGGGACTTGTGTAATGTGTAATGGCGTAGAGAAGGCGACTCGTATAATAATTTGATTGATTACTGCATTAGTTGAACAGCCCTCCCCAATCACCATTACTCTCAACATAAATTAGAGACGGCATGTCCTTCATCCCAGATATATGTGCACTTGTTCACCACGGTTCCTACCGATAAAATTCGTCGGAGTAGAGTTGCACGTGCAAGCTTATATGAATTGCAAGATGTAGCACGCATCATAGCAGCCGATTTCCACCAACTTAACAGAAATGTAAGAGATATGATGCCACGTTGCAGTTTACAATGCTGATGCTATTTTTTTATGCTTAGTCAATTTGACTAACTTCATGTGGGAGATTTCGGGATTTGCTTTACCACAAAGTGCACAGAACTACCATCGAACAGCAACGTGCTGTGGGTGATAGCGACTCAGCACCATCATGCACGATGCGGCCAGCTATAACCTGTCAAGGACGGCCCTACTGATAATCTCACGTATGTTAGCAACAATGCCTACATTGTTGAAATTAGCGGTTCGTTATAATCCACTTGCGTTTTTGCTTTGAAAAAACCAGCTACAATGGTGACAGCAACTTTATCTTTTACATTGTCATCAGGTACACTTTTCAATTATAACGCCTACCTTCAGCTCTATAGAGCGAGCACCAGATCCTCGCACTTCATCATAAATGAACGTGATAATGCGGTGATGTCTATCGGTTGCAAAAACGATATAAAATGCGTCAACAAGTATGTCAATGAACTGCTCGGGGTAATTTCAGCACAAAACGGGAGAGATCTTACTAGCACAGCAACGTACAAATACCTCCTCCACCACCCCCCCCTACCTTTCCACCCGATGCTCGTTCGCATTATGTATGATATAGCACTACTTATCAAAGAGCTTTCATGAGATGAAGTACGCTTTCCTATAACGGACGCTACTACAATCTTACTATTAAAAATTTGGACTATCCGACAATGTTTCTTACACGTTGTCTTTTTAAACAAATAGTTCAATTAAATTTTTTAAGTTTGTTTTCCCCATTTTGTGATTTATCTTCATATTTGAGAGCGTTCATCTCCTCTCAATTTTCTAGTATAATTCCTCACTTACATATCTATGCATGATTGGCAACTTATTTGGCATGAACAAAAGGAAAAAAAGTATCATTATGACCTGTTTAAAGCTTCCTATTTTAGCAATTACACTTGGCACAAGAATAAGCATTTAAAGACACCATTTTCGGCACTCTGGCTCCTAAAGGTTTTATCATTAATCACAAGTTTTGCATATGCAGGAGGTCATCAAAGTTGACTTGCACGAATAAACAAGTAAATAATGCACTAGAAGAAAGATAAACATTTGAGAGCATAGCAGTAGGTTGATTCCATCTCTGAGGATACGTCGTGGCCGTTGCAGGAGGTAGGTCACCGTCGTGTATAGGGAGGGATACACTACGTTGTGTAAATAAAGTAGAATTATCACTCACCAAACTAAAGTCCCCAATGATAATATTAATTTTTGTTTAGAAGTGGACAGGCCGATTATGTCTAAGGCATTCGCTCTTGCAAAACCGTTAATACGATTTTACCCATGAGCAATATTAAATTTCTCTGTTTTTTTGGCTTGATTGGTAGTGCCAGTAACGCAACGTGATTTTTCGACGTGAAACAGCATTTCACTTTTCATGGTACCTTTAAAACTCGACTTTTAGATGTCTTTCGTTTTGCTACATGAGCGCGAGAATAAAGGGTACTCTATGCCAGAACCAGATCAAGATGAATCTACATTCCTTTAATGCAGGCGTAGTTTTTTAATTACTGAATCAGGAGCAGAACAGGACAGGACGAAATTAAACATTAGAAATTAGGAGAAATTAGATTCATTCGCTTTGTGTGCACGCGACGCGAGCCAAAAGATTCCAATGATGATTTATACATATGTATATGTATGCACAATCGGTCTTACTAATCACCATCACAAATATCGTTGCAGTTCGCATGATGGGCTTACTTCCTGATACATAGGCATTGACTATTTGGGTAATGTGAGCAATAGTGCGTATTTAAAATGCAACAACTCTAGATTGCAAGAAGTTTAAACTTGTTCAAGGCAAACTCATACACATAATTTACAAACAGATGAACGGTTATTGGAAAAAAAGGATAACTTACAGACAACTCAATCAGTTGATAGTGATATCTTTCATACTGAACATGCCATTTAATTTTTCAATCATTAAAAGTTATGTCAAACTGAGGGAGGTTATCTAATGAACTGAGCGAGATTTTATATCAAGCTAAGGGGAAACAAACGATTTTAATTATTCCCATTTCGGCATTTCGATAAATTGTTCTTAGCTATTAATCTTTAAAACATCCTAATCCGTACACAACGTCTTGATCACTTACTTCTCTTTGTTATCAACAGTACTATTATCTTCGCCGTCTTCTAAACAGTTGAAATGCTTCAACTACGACGAAGCTATCTGAAGCTTTCTTCTGCTGTTGTATTTATACAGGCACTTCTTGACGATAAAAATCATGCTTAATCTACCTTTCTTGTCACAAATAATTAAGCACACAACTCGTGCATTTCTTGTGGCAGTTTTGCTGGCCATTAAATTTACTACTCGTAACCTTTTAAATGCTTAAATATCAATATACCAGGAGACACAACATCTTTTGCAGTGTTGCAAAGAGCGGTGATGTGCAAATGTTTGATGTTTTGAGCATTTACATACTCGATGCGAGAATTTACTCAGTCTGTTTTTGTTTTAGCGATTACAAAGCTAATTACTAGCAATTATTCACGCGTTCGTAGTTATTTGCAGCTACGATTGTGAAATCCTGATTTTGTTACGGAGTTACATAAATAATGAGCTCACAAATATCACAATCACAGCCGTATTAGTTCAGCGTATGCATGTTCTCGTCTCGAATGCCCCCTTTTATAATGAATTATGCTGAGAATGAAAATTAATAAATCTCTGAGGTGGTCAGGGATACATAGCTCTGAAAGTTGAGGGGGTTCAGTAGTGGTTGTTTGTGCAATAATTTCTACATGACAATAAATGAAGTTTTCACGCCTTCCCCTGGTAGGCACGAAAGGCATGTAAGAGTTTCGATCTTAATTAAACAACAAGCGGCAAGCAAAGCACCTAAACAAAGCACTAATCTTTTGAAGAGTAGCGCATATATTTTGAATTGCAATCGAGAATCGTTTTGCTACACCGTCACTCGATGAAGATTAAAATCAATGCGAAGAGGCTTTTATTTCAAATATTATGCTCTCAGTTATTATTACAAGCCAATGGCACTTGCGCAAGTCGTCTCAACAACTATGTAACTGAGAGTAGAAATACATTGGATCGATCACAAATAAATTAAGCCGAAAACAACTACAGTCAGCTCCCTCCATACCATCCCAGTTTGGTCCCCCCCCAATTTGGATCGTACATAACTTAGTGAGGATATTTTACCAGAAGATGTTGTAGAGGGGATGACTGTAAAATGTCCCTATTTGACCACTTCCAATTTAATAATCATAAAACAAATTTGTTACATCAGGGCATTTTAAAGGGGAGCTAAATATACATTCATTACACGGATTGTCATTGGTTTGGTGGAGACTGATTAATAAGTAGCCGAGTTAAAACCAAGTCAATTTTAAACTTTATTTTTGATATGATAACTATCAGTAAACTTGCGGTTTCACCCTACATTACATGTTAACATGTCCCAAGTACACATAGTTAGTGCAAAGGTACTCGAGATCTACCAGCACAAGGGCAAGAAGCTGAACAATAGCCATATTAATCAGACGAATTAGGCTTTTAGCAATATTTGAGGTCTCTTTACCCAGTCTCCTATCTCTCTTGTACTCAAGAGGCGGACGATTTGAAAAAAGGATAATCAGCAAACATGTCTGCTAAAATCCTGCGCGTCGATCCAACTTAAAAGCAGAAGGGATAATTGCCGACATGGGCGTAGACTTTAATTGAGAAACGTTTCCTGATTGAAGATATCCTCAAGGCTAAGGCCTAGGTTATATTCAAAGGCCTTAACCTACCTCAGACCTCCATCAAGTTCCCTAGTGGATACTAACAACGCTTCCTTACGTAAAAAGTTTTCATTTAATAAAGGAAACAATGGATACCGTATTTCCTGTACACGTTCTGCGATTGCTCGTATGATCCTAAAAGTGATAATGACAGGGGCAAAACTTGTTCAGGATACTTAAGAAAAATTAATCAGGCTGATATTTTGCAATGCGGATAATTGTTTGTTTACCATGATTCAACAAGAAGACTGATGCGCAAAAAGAGGTTGAGAGATCCAAAACAAAGATCTTCATAAATCTTTCGATTCCTGGAAAAAATAAAAGGCTTTAATTTTTTATTAACATTGCCCTTTTAATCCAGACACGGATCTATCTTTCCTTTTTGGCCGATAAGAACATTTTTTCTTTGGATGTCCATTCGTGTATCTGGCATCACTCATAGCACGCTGTATTCTACTTTTTATTATATTAATGCTCTTGAGTACTTATTCCCCCCTAACTTGTGCATTTTATTTTGAACAAAAATTTGCTGTGCTTATAAAGGCATTCTCGAACTGTTTATGAACTTCGAAAATTTAGTAGAATTTTAAAAGTTTCAGGTACTCATTAACCCGGGATAGAGCATGATGAAATGACACTTTGTAATATGATGTATGATGTCATTTATCGATGTAAATTAAACAAGTAATGCCTGCAGAGATAGCGTCGGCTTCCTGATTGCGTAAACATCAGTCAGAAAGCCTGTAACTGTAAAACAATTTATCGGCTTAATTCTTCTGCTCATTTTATGCTAAGATTATGTATTTGAACTTTCCGCAAGTTTTTGTGGAGATAGCAAAGATCACAGCTTAACATTGGACTACTTTGGAACACTACTCGTAAGAGCGCGACGGCATGGACACCTAAAAACATGATCTGACTATTAAAACTGGCTTTATGTTCAGGAGTCAACACATACAAAGGTATTCTACGTACAACATCGATGTTTGGTACCCCATCGTAAAAAAATTATGCTCCGCGCTTTTTGTCGAAACGCATAATAATTTTAAGAGTATTTAGTGTGCACTGTACTGTAACAATATTGATTTATCTCCAACTTGACGCTTTTACAATGAGCCATGAAATAAAATTTAATATAGAGCAAAATTTAAGAATGCAAAGCACCAATAAAATCTTCTGTACTATAGATAGATCGATATTTAAAATGTAAAGGATAGCACGCGGTGTAGCACGAAATATCGTCAATTTATTAATCATATTGATCAAAGCATTAGTTTAACTGTGTCTTCATCAACTATTTTGTATAATTCCTTTTAAACGTAAAGGAAGCACTTAGACGACATCAATTTCTTGCAAAGATGAGGTCTGCGTCAACGGTGTCGAAAGCATCATGTACAGGCGATTTGATCTTGAAACGCTTACAAAAAGATGCAGGATATTCCAAGCATGATATATTTCAAGCATCCCATAGTCGCTGTATACACATCCGTGTTCCGCATCGTGATAAAATCACTCCACTATGTTCTCCTGTGCCATTAGAAAAGCTTCAACACCAAGCAAGAATTCACCGACGCAAAATGATCCTTTTTACACATTGCAATACACTATAATTAAGATGTTGACAGCCTTAAACCCGATATAGTCCATTTTTGCATGGCCTTACAAAAGTTGATTATGCTAATCTGGCAAGCTGTATGAGATGAAATACTGGTATTTATTGGAGCTAGTACAATGAAAACGACAACCTTTTTTTCGTACTGAGTTTCTTCAGATAAATACATTATTCTGAGCTTGAGAATTGACACTATGGAACGGGTGTACCAATTTTTGATCGTAAATTTTACTTGTATGATATACTGCTTAAAGTTATCTTAACAAATGATGTGTTGCACACTTCTAATGTACTCTGCTAACCGTCTGATGTAAAAAACATTTTTTTCATAACAAACTCCTCGCACGACGGAGAACGAGCTAAAAGAAAAACGTGCACTTTAAATTATTGCAATTTATTCTAGTTAATTAGCATTAATGCAATCGGTAAAGATTATTTACATGCAATAATAATACATGTTCCATCATCTATTACTCGTTATTTTAATATCAGTAACCATTATTACATTCTAACAGTGGGGTTACACGCCCTCATTGATCATGCTTACACCATTTATGGAAAATTTGTCTCCTTTACTAAGCGGCTTCATTTGCCGACTTGTAACTAGCTCGTCATGTTCAAATTAGGCAGCCGAGCAGCCTTCTAGCACTATCCTGAGCGGTATGTTTTTGCAGAAATCATCTTCCAGATGAAAAGACATTACACAAAGAGCAGTGGTAAAGTATAAAATACGTCTAGTACCACACCAGAGGAATAACCTTGCTGAATAAAAAGAAATTTTGATTACCAAATGAAAGCCTGTGTTCTGCGCACATTTATCTTGCGTGTGTTCGTGCTCTGGGTTATATTTGATCATAGTCATAGTTTGAGCACCCACAATAATATTGTCACACCACGCACTATTCGCAAATCACTAACAATAAGATAAAGACGTGTTCCTAAAAAGGGCAGTATTTTTATCTTGTTGAAATTTAATTTGTGCGTGCGAGGTAGCAATTATAAAATCGTTCAGTACAATAATTGTATAAAGGATCCGTTATAGATACCTGACTTTTGTAAATCATCTTCCAGCCCTTAAGAAATAAGTGACTCTCGTTGAATAGAAGGCAAACCAAATTTCATTTTTCAACACTTTCAGAACAACCACATTGGTTCGCAAAAAGGTGGAGGTCAAGAACGAATATTTAGAACAATTGGGACGCATAGCCGAATCGACGATGCATCTGCCCTTTTGAATGTTCACAAGCTCAATGTGGGTACCGTACCGTTGACTGTTTCACGGCGTGTTCGTGGATCTCTTGCTCCTGTTACTTCTCTTCTTTCGGTCTTCCATCCCGCCGTCTCCAAGGATAGTTCACCAATAATCAGACGTCGATTTTAAATCATCCCACGGAGATCGCATTATGACCCGAAGGCGACAATGGCAACAATAAGGATGAAGATGGAGTGGAAGACTTGGCTAAAGAACCGGGGGATCTGACGACGGACGCTGAAGACATTTAAGAGGCTGTACAAGACCACGTCGAGTTTGCCGCTGGTTCTATGACTGCTGCTACCGCTCGTTGCCGGTTTACACCTTTTATTACAAATGTGCACATTGCTGAACCCACGCGCGCGATGGTATTAAGTTAGGTACACAAGAAAAGTATACAGCGGGACTGACGATTCCAGTGACGGAAGCGATAGTCAAAGCGGCTAGAGAGAAAAAGGAGAGACAAGAGTGGGAGAAAAAGAGGTAGAAAGAGAGAGAGAGGGAGAGAGAGAGAGAGAGAGAGAGAGAGAGAGAGAGAGTTCTAAAGAAGTTTGTGGTACTAGCTTAATAACGTGTAGAGAAAAGAATTTCGCTAGATCCAGCCTGTTGGAGCAGACAAAGCATTTTGAGCTCGAAACACAAAGGTCGTCGGATCGAGACCAACAAGTGCTATCCTTATCCACGGACTCTCTCCATCGATTTTCTCTGTTAAAACTCGTGTAGTCTGACTGCCCGACCGATTGATGCATCGGGCAGTATTGGAGTATTCATTCGAGAACGAACACAGCTGCATCAAACGTGTCAGCACGCAGCGTTATTGTACAGCGGCCTAAGCATCTGGTCTCATTGCAGTCGGTCGAATGTTAAGAATTACACGGTTGCACCAGTAAGGCTTCAGTCACATCCGGTTGTGATCATGAGAACTTAAGGTTTGAATAGAGCGTGCTTCGTTGCCTGATCTTCGAGCATAGTTGTGGTAGTTTCATTGTGACGAGCAGTACATCTGACAATCGAAGCAGCTGTGCGGTCCGATATTTCAAGTGACCATATCTTTGTAACGAGGAGTCCGTAGAAAGTATAAATGGCTGTTCTGTAGAGAGGGTGTCTATGCGGTTCATTGTAGTGTGCTAGGTTTGCTGCATCAGATGTTTGATGTATCAGTGGGAAGTGACACGCTCGAGCTAGCACTTTGGCGCAGAGGAAGCGTGTTGGGCTCATAACCCAAAGGTCGTTGGATCGAGACCAACAAGTGCTATCCTTATCCATGGACTCTCTCCATCGCTTTTCTCTGTTAAAACTCGTGTAGTCTGACTGCCCGACCGATTGATGCATCGGGTAGTATTGGAGTATTCATTCGGGACCGAAAACAGCTGCATCAAACGTGTCAGCACGCAGCGTTATTGTACAGCGGTTTCAGCATCTGGTCTCATTGCAGTCAGTCAAATGTTAAGAATGACATGGTTGCACCAGTAAGGCTTCAGTCACATCCGGTTGTGATCATGAGAACTTAAGGTGTGAATAGAGCGTGCTTCGTTGCCTGATCTTCGAGCATAGTTGTGGTAGTCTCATTGTGACGAGCAGTACATCTGACAATCGAAGCAGCTGTGCGGTCCGATATTTCAAGTGACCATATCTTTGAAACGAGGAGTCCGTAGAAAGTATAAATGGCTGTTCTGTAGAGAGGGTGTCTATGCGGTTCATTGTAATGTGCTAGGTTTGCTGTATCAGCTGTTTGATGTGTCAGTGGGAAGTGACACGCTCGAGCTAGCACTTTGGCGCAGAGGAAGCGTGTTGGGCTCATAACCCAAAGGTCGTTGGATCGAGACCAACAAGTGCTATCCTTATCCATGGACTCTCTACATCGCTTGTCTCTGTTAAAACTCGTGTAGTCTGACTGCCCGACCGATTGATGCATCGGGTAGTATTGGAGTATTCATTCGAGACCGAAAACAGCTGCATCAAACGTGTCAGCACGCAGCGTTATTGTACAGCGGCCTAAGCATCTGGTCTCATTGCAGTCGGTCGAATGTTGAGAATGACACGGTCGCACCAGTAAGGCTTCAGTCACATCCGGTTGTGATCATGAGAACTTAAGACGTGAATAGAGCGTGCTTCGTTGCCTGATCTTCGAGCATAGTTGTGGTAGTCTCATTGTGACGAGCAGTACATCTGACAATCGAAGCAGCTGTGCGGTCCGATATTTCAAGTGACCATATCTTTGTAACGAGGAGTCCGTAGAAAGTATAAATGGCTGTTCTGTAGAGAGGGTGTCTATGCGGTTCATTGTAGTGTGCTAGGTTTGCTGTACCAGCTGTTTGATGTGTCAGTGGGAAGTGACTCGCTCGAGCTAGCACTTTGGCGTAGAGGAAGCGTGTTGGGCTCATAACCCAAAGGTCGTCGGATCGAGACCAACAAGTGCTATCCTTATCCATGGACTCTCTACATCGCTTGTCTCTGTTAAAACTCGTGTAGTCTGACTGCCCGACCGATTGATGCATCGGGTAGTATTGGAGTATTCATTCGAGACCGAAAACAGCTGCATCAAACGTGTCAGCACGCAGCGTTATTGTACAGCGCCTAAGCATCTGGTCTCATTGCAGTCGGTCGAATGTTGAGAATGACACGTTCGCACCAGTAAGGCTTCAGTCACATCCGGTTGTGATCATGAGAACTTAAGGTGTGAATAGAGCGTGCTTCGTTGCCTGATCTTCGAGCATAGTTGTGGTAGTTTCATTGTGACGAGCAGTACATCTGACGATCGAAGCATCTGTGCGGTCCGATATTTCAAGTGACCATATCTTTGTAACGAGGAGTCCGTAGAAAGTATAAATGGCTGTTCTGTAGAGAGGGTGTCTATGCGGTTCATTGTAGTGTGCTAGGTTTGCTGTACCAGCTGTTTGATGTGTCAGTGGGAAGTGACTCGCTCGAGCTAGCACTTTGGCGTAGAGGAAGCGTGTTGGGCTCATAACCCAAAGGTCGTTGGATCGAGACCAACAAGTGCTATCCTTATCCATGGACTCTCTACATCGCTTGTCTCTGTTAAAACTCGTGTAGTCTGACTGCCCGACCGATTGATGCATCGGGTAGTATTGGAGTATTCATTCGAGACCGAAAACAGCTGCATCAAACGTGTCAGCACGCAGCGTTATTGTACAGCGCCTAAGCATCTGGTCTCATTGCAGTCGGTCGAATGTTAAGAATGACACGGTCGCACCAGTAAGGCTTCAGTCACATCCGGTTGTGATCATGAGAACTTAAGGTGTGAATAGAGCGTGCTTCGTTGCCTGATCTTCGAGCATAGTTGTGGTAGTTTCATTGTGACGAGCAGTACATCTGACGATCGAAGCATCTGTGCGGTCCGATATTTCAAGTGACCATATCTTTGTAACGAGGAGTCCGTAGAAAGTATAAATGGCTGTTCTGTAGAGAGGGTGTCTATGCGGTTCATTGTAGTGTGCTAGGTTTGCTGTATCAGCTGTTTGATGTGTCAGTGGGAAGTGACTCGCTCGAGCTAGCACTTTGGCGTAGAGGAAGCGTGTTGGGCTCATAACCCAAAGGTCGTTGGATCGAGACCAACAAGTGCTATCCTTATCCATGGACTCTCTACATCGCTTGTCTCTGTTAAAACTCGTGTAGTCTGACTGCCCGACCGATTGATGCATCGGGTAGTATTGGAGTATTCATTCGAGACCGAAAACAGCTGCATCAAACGTGTCAGCACGCAGCGTTATTGTACAGCGGCCTAAGCATCTGGTCTCATTGCAGTCGGTCGAATGTTGAGAATGACACGGTCGCACCAGTAAGGCTTCAGTCACATCCGGTTGTGATCATGAGAACTTAAGACGTGAATAGAGCGTGCTTCGTTGCCTGATCTTCGAGCATAGTTGTGGTAGTCTCATTGTGACGAGCAGTACATCTGACGATCGAAGCATCTGTGCGGTCCGATATTTCAAGTGACCATATCTTTGTAACGAGGAGTCCGTAGAAAGTATAAATGGCTGTTCTGTAGAGAGGGTGTCTATGCGGTTCATTGTAGTGTGCTAGGTTTGCTGTATCAGCTGTTTGATGTGTCAGTGGGAAGTGACTCGCTCGAGCTAGCACTTTGGCGTAGAGGAAGCGTGTTGGGCTCATAACCCAAAGGTCGTTGGATCGAGACCAACAAGTGCTATCCTTATCCATGGACTCTCTACATCGCTTGTCTCTGTTAAAACTCGTGTAGTCTGACTGCCCGACCGATTGATGCATCGGGTAGTATTGGAGTATTCATTCGAGACCGAAAACAGCTGCATCAAACGTGTCAGCACGCAGCGTTATTGTACAGCGCCTAAGCATCTGGTCTCATTGCAGTCGGTCGAATGTTAAGAATGACACGGTCGCACCAGTAAGGCTTCAGTCACATCCGGTTGTGATCATGAGAACTTAAGATGTGAATAGAGCGTGCTTCGTTGCCTGATCTTCGAGCATAGTTGTGGTAGTCTCATTGTGACGAGCAGTACATCTGACCATCGAAGCATCTGTGCGGTCCGATATTTCAAGTGACCATATCTTTGTAACGAGGAGTCCGTAGAAAGTATAAATGGCTGTTCTGTAGAGAGGGTGTCTATGCGGTTCATTGTAGTGTGCTAGGTTTGCTGTATCAGCTGTTTGATGTGTCAGTGGGAGGTGTCTCGCTTGAGCTAGCACTTTGGCGCAGAGGAAGCGTGTTGGGCTCATAACCCAAAGGTCGTTGGATCGAGACCAACAAGTGCTATCCTTATCCATGGACTCTCTACATCGCTTGTCTCTGTTAAAACTCGTGTAGTCTGACTGCCCGACCGATTGATGCATCGGGTAGTATTGGAGTATTCATTCGAGACCGAAAACAGCTGCATCAAACGTGTCAGCACGCAGCGTTATTGTACAGCGCCTAAGCATCTGGTCTCATTGCAGTCGGTCGAATGTTAAGAATGACACGGTCGCACCAGTAAGGCTTCAGTCACATCCGGTTGTGATCATGAGAACTTAAGATGTGAATAGAGCGTGCTTCGTTGCCTGATCTTCGAGCATAGTTGTGGTGGTTTCATTGTGACGAGCAGTACATCTGACGATCGAAGCATCTGTGCGGTCCGATATTTCAAGTGACCATATCTTTGTAACGAGGAGTCCGTAGAAAGTATAAATGGCTGTTCTGTAGAGAGGGTGTCTATGCGGTTCATTGTAGTGTGCTAGGTTTGCTGTATCAGCTGTTTGATGTGTCAGTGGGAAGTGTCTCGCTTGAGCTAGCACTTTGGCGCAGAGGAAGCGTGTTGGGCTCATAACCCAAAGGTGGTAGGATCGAGACCAACAAGTGCTATCCTTATCCATGGACTCTCTACATCGCTTGTCTCTGTTAAAACTCGTGTAGTCTGACTGCCCGACCGATTGATGCATCGGGTAGTATTGGAGTATTCATTCGAGACCGAAAACAGCTGCATCAAACGTGTCAGCACGCAGCGTTATTGTACAGCGGCCTAAGCATCTGGTCTCATTGCAGTCGGTCGAATGTTAAGAATGACACGGTCGCACCAGTAAGGCTTCAGTCACATCCGGTTGTGATCATGAGAACTTAAGATGTGAATAGAGCGTGCTTCGTTGCCTGATCTTCGAGCATAGTTGTGGTAGTTTCATTGTGACGAGCAGTACATCTGACAATCGAAGCAGCTGTGCGGTCCGATATTTCAAGTGACCATATCTTTGTAACGAGGAGTCCGTAGAAAGTATAAATGGCTGTTCTGTAGAGAGGGTGTCTATGCGGTTCATTGTAGTGTGCTAGGTTTGCTGTATCAGCTGTTTGATGTGTCAGTGGGAAGTGACACGCTCGAGCTAGCACTTTGGCGCAGAGGAAGCGTGTTGGGCTCATAACCCAAAGGTCGTTGGATCGAGACCAACAAGTGCTATCCTTATCCATGGACTCTCTCCATCGCTTTTCTCTGTTAAAACTCGTGTAGTCTGACTGCCCGACCGATTGATGCATCGGGTAGTATTGGAGTATTCATTCGAGACCGAAAACAGCTGCATCAAACGTGTCAGCACGCAGCGTTATTGTACAGCGGCCTAAGCATCTGGTCTCATTGCAGTCGGTCGAATGTTAAGAATGACACGGTCGCACCAGTAAGGCTTCAGTCACATCCGGTTGTGATCATGAGAACTTAAGATGTGAATAGAGCGTGCTTCGTTGCCTGATCTTCGAGCATAGTTGTGGTAGTTTCATTGTGACGAGCAGTACATCTGACAATCGAAGCAGCTGTGCGGTCCGATATTTCAAGTGACCATATCTTTGTAACGAGGAGTCCGTAGAAAGTATAAATGGCTGTTCTGTAGAGAGGGTGTCTATGCGGTTCATTGTAGTGTGCTAGGTTTGCTGTATCAGCTGTTTGATGTGTCAGTGGGAAGTGACTCGCTCGAGCTAGCACTTTGGCGCAGAGGAAGCGTGTTGGGCTCATAACCCAAAGGTCGTTGGATCGAGACCAACAAGTGCTATCCTTATCCATGGACTCTCTCCATCGCTTGTCTCTGTTAAAACTCGTGTAGTCTGACTGCCCGACCGATTGATGCATCGGGTAGTATTGGAGTATTCATTCGAGACCGAAAACAGCTGCATCAAACGTGTCAGCACGCAGCGTTATTGTACAGCGCCTAAGCATCTGGTCTCATTGCAGTCGGTCGAATGTTAAGAATGACACGGTCGCACCAGTAAGGCTTCAGTCACATCCGGTTGTGATCATGAGAACTTAAGATGTGAATAGAGCGTGCTTCGTTGCCTGATCTTCGAGCATAGTTGTTTCATTGTGACGAGCAGTACATCTGACAATCGAAGCAGCTGTGCGGTCCGATATTTCAAGTGACCATATCTTTGTAACGAGGAGTCCGTAGAAAGTATAAATGGCTGTTCTGTAGAGAGGGTGTCTATGCGGTTCATTGTAGTGTGCTAGGTTTGCTGTATCAGCTGTTTGATGTGTCAGTGGGAAGTGACTCGCTCGAGCTAGCACTTTGGCGCAGAGGAAGCGTGTTGGGCTCATAACCCAAAGGTCGTTGGATCGAGACCAACAAGTGCTATCCTTATCCATGGACTCTCTCCATCGCTTTTCTCTGTTAAAACTCGTGTAGTCTGACTGCCCGACCGATTGATGCATCGGGTAGTATTGGAGTATTCATTCGAGACCGAAAACAGCTGCATCAAACGTGTCAGCACGCAGCGTTATTGTACAGCGGCCTAAGCATCTGGTCTCATTGCAGTCGGTCGAATGTTGAGAATGACACGGTCGCACCAGTAAGGCTTCAGTCACATCCGGTTGTGATCATGAGAACTTAAGGTGTGAATAGAGCGTGCTTCGTTGCCTGATCTTCGAGCATAGTTGTGGTAGTCTCATTGTGACGAGCAGTACATCTGACAATCGAAGCAGCTGTGCGGTCCGATATTTCAAGTGACCATATCTTTGTAACGAGGAGTCCGTAGAAAGTATAAATGGCTGTTCTGTAGAGAGGGTGTCTATGCGGTTCATTGTAGTGTGCTAGGTTTGCTGTATCAGCTGTTTGATGTGTCAGTGGGAAGTGACTCGCTCGAGCTAGCACTTTGGCGTAGAGGAAGCGTGTTGGGCTCATAACCCAAAGGTCGTTGGATCGAGACCAACAAGTGCTATCCTTATCCATGGACTCTCTACATCGCTTGTCTCTGTTAAAACTCGTGTAGTCTGACTGCCCGACCGATTGATGCATCGGGTAGTATTGGAGTATTCATTCGAGACCGAAAACAGCTGCATCAAACGTGTCAGCACGCAGCGTTATTGTACAGCGGCCTAAGCATCTGGTCTCATTGCAGTCGGTCGAATGTTAAGAATGACACGGTCGCACCAGTAAGGCTTCAGTCACATCCGGTTGTGATCATGAGAACTTAAGATGTGAATAGAGCGTGCTTCGTTGCCTGATCTTCGAGCATAGTTGTGGTAGTTTCATTGTGACGAGCAGTACATCTGACAATCGAAGCAGCTGTGCGGTCCGATATTTCAAGTGACCATATCTTTGTAACGAGGAGTCCGTAGAAAGTATAAATGGCTGTTCTGTAGAGAGGGTGTCTATGCGGTTCATTGTAGTGTGCTAGGTTTGCTGTATCAGCTGTTTGATGTGTCAGTGGGAAGTGACTCGCTCGAGCTAGCACTTTGGCGCAGAGGAAGCGTGTTGGGCTCATAACCCAAAGGTCGTTGGATCGAGACCAACAAGTGCTATCCTTATCCATGGACTCTCTACATCGCTTGTCTCTGTTAAAACTCGTGTAGTCTGACTGCCCGACCGATTGATGCATCGGGTAGTATTGGAGTATTCATTCGAGACCGAAAACAGCTGCATCAAACGTGTCAGCACGCAGCGTTATTGTACAGCGGCCTAAGCATCTGGTCTCATTGCAGTCGGTCGAATGTTAAGAATGACACGGTCGCACCAGTAAGGCTTCAGTCACATCCGGTTGTGATCATGAGAACTTAAGATGTGAATAGAGCGTGCTTCGTTGCCTGATCTTCGAGCATAGTTGTGGTAGTTTCATTGTGACGAGCAGTACATCTGACAATCGAAGCAGCTGTGCGGTCCGATATTTCAAGTGACCATATCTTTGTAACGAGGAGTCCGTAGAAAGTATAAATGGCTGTTCTGTAGAGAGGGTGTCTATGCGGTTCATTGTAGTGTGCTAGGTTTGCTGTATCAGCTGTTTGATGTGTCAGTGGGAAGTGACTCGCTCGAGCTAGCACTTTGGCGCAGAGGAAGCGTGTTGGGCTCATAACCCAAAGGTCGTTGGATCGAGACCAACAAGTGCTATCCTTATCCATGGACTCTCTGCATCGCTTGTCTCTGTTAAAACTCGTGTAGTCTGACTGCCCGACCGATTGATGCATCGGGTAGTATTGGAGTATTCATTCGAGACCGAAAACAGCTGCATCAAACGTGTCAGCACGCAGCGTTATTGTACAGCGGCCTAAGCATCTGGTCTCATTGCAGTCGGTCGAATGTTAAGAATGACACGGTCGCACCAGTAAGGCTTCAGTCACATCCGGTTGTGATCATGAGAACTTAAGATGTGAATAGAGCGTGCTTCGTTGCCTGATCTTCGAGCATAGTTGTGGTAGTTTCATTGTGACGAGCAGTACATCTGACAATCGAAGCAGCTGTGCGGTCCGATATTTCAAGTGACCATATCTTTGTAACGAGGAGTCCGTAGAAAGTATAAATGGCTGTTCTGTAGAGAGGGTGTCTATGCGGTTCATTGTAGTGTGCTAGGTTTGCTGTATCAGCTGTTTGATGTGTCAGTGGGAAGTGACTCGCTCGAGCTAGCACTTTGGCGCAGAGGAAGCGTGTTGGGCTCATAACCCAAAGGTCGTTGGATCGAGACCAACAAGTGCTATCCTTATCCATGGACTCTCTCCATCGCTTGTCTCTGTTAAAACTCGTGTAGTCTGACTGCCCGACCGATTGATGCATCGGGTAGTATTGGAGTATTCATTCGAGACCGAAAACAGCTGCATCAAACGTGTCAGCACGCAGCGTTATTGTACAGCGGCCTAAGCATCTGGTCTCATTGCAGTCGGTCGAATGTTAAGAATGACACGGTCGCACCAGTAAGGCTTCAGTCACATCCGGTTGTGATCATGAGAACTTAAGATGTGAATAGAGCGTGCTTCGTTGCCTGATCTTCGAGCATAGTTGTGGTAGTTTCATTGTGACGAGCAGTACATCTGACAATCGAAGCAGCTGTGCGGTCCGATATTTCAAGTGACCATATCTTTGTAACGAGGAGTCCGTAGAAAGTATAAATGGCTGTTCTGTAGAGAGGGTGTCTATGCGGTTCATTGTAGTGTGCTAGGTTTGCTGTATCAGCTGTTTGATGTGTCAGTGGGAAGTGACTCGCTCGAGCTAGCACTTTGGCGCAGAGGAAGCGTGTTGGGCTCATAACCCAAAGGTCGTTGGATCGAGACCAACAAGTGCTATCCTTATCCACGGACTCTCTCCATCGATTTTCTCTGTTAAAACTCGTGTAGTCTGACTGCCCGACCGATTGATGCATCGGGTAGTATTGGAGTATTCATTCGAGACCGAAAACAGCTGCATCAAACGTGTCAGCACGCAGCGTTATTGTACAGCGGCCTAAGCATCTGGTCTCATTGCAGTCGGTCGAATGTTAAGAATTACACGGTCGCACCAGTAAGGCTTCAGTCACATCCGGTTGTGATCATGAGAACTTAAGGTGTGAATAGAGCGTGCTTCGTTGCCTGATCTTCGAGCATAGTTGTGGTAGTCTCATTGTGACGAGCAGTACATCTGACAATCGAAGCAGCTGTGCGGTCCGATATTTCAAGTGACCATATCTTTGTAACGAGGAGTCCGTAGAAAGTATAAATGGCTGTTCTGTAGAGAGGGTGTCTATGCGGTTCATTGTAGTGTGCTAGGTTTGCTGTATCAGCTGTTTGATGTGTCAGTGGGAAGTGACACGCTCGAGCTAGCACTTTGGCGTAGAGGAAGCGTGTTGGGCTCATAACCCAAAGGTCGTTGGATCGAGACCAACAAGTGCTATCCTTATCCATGGACTCTCTACATCGCTTGTCTCTGTTAAAACTCGTGTAGTCTGACTGCCCGACCGATTGATGCATCGGGTAGTATTGGAGTATTCATTCGAGACCGAAAACAGCTGCATCAAACGTGTCAGCACGCAGCGTTATTGTACAGCGGCCTAAGCATCTGGTCTCATTGCAGTCGGTCGAATGTTGAGAATGACACGGTCGCACCAGTAAGGCTTCAGTCACATCCGGTTGTGATCATGAGAACTTAAGATGTGAATAGAGCGTGCTTCGTTGCCTGATCTTCGAGCATAGTTGTGGTAGTTTCATTGTGACGAGCAGCACATCTGACAATCGAAGCAGCTGTGCGGTCCGATATTTCAAGTGACCATATCTTTGTAACGAGGAGTCCGTAGAAAGTATAAATGGCTGTTCTGTAGAGAGGGTGTCTATGCGGTTCATTGTAGTGTGCTAGGTTTGCTGTATCAGCTGTTTGATGTGTCAGTGGGAAGTGACTCGCTCGAGCTAGCACTTTGGCGCAGAGGAAGCGTGTTGGGCTCATAACCCAAAGGTCGTTGGATCGAGACCAACAAGTGCTATCCTTATCCATGGACTCTCTACATCGCTTGTCTCTGTTAAAACTCGTGTAGTCTGACTGCCCGACCGATTGATGCATCGGGTAGTATTGGAGTATTCATTCGAGACCGAAAACAGCTGCATCAAACGTGTCAGCACGCAGCGTTATTGTACAGCGGCCTAAGCATCTGGTCTCATTGCAGTCGGTCGAATGTTAAGAATGACACGGTCGCACCAGTAAGGCTTCAGTCACATCCGGTTGTGATCATGAGAACTTAAGATGTGAATAGAGCGTGCTTCGTTGCCTGATCTTCGAGCATAGTTGTGGTAGTTTCATTGTGACGAGCAGTACATCTGACAATCGAAGCAGCTGTGCGGTCCGATATTTCAAGTGACCATATCTTTGTAACGAGGAGTCCGTAGAAAGTATAAATGGCTGTTCTGTAGAGAGGGTGTCTATGCGGTTCATTGTAGTGTGCTAGGTTTGCTGTATCAGCTGTTTGATGTGTCAGTGGGAAGTGACTCGCTCGAGCTAGCACTTTGGCGTAGAGGAAGCGTGTTGGGCTCATAACCCAAAGGTCGTTGGATCGAGACCAACAAGTGCTATCCTTATCCATGGACTCTCTACATCGCTTGTCTCTGTTAAAACTCGTGTAGTCTGACTGCCCGACCGATTGATGCATCGGGTAGTATTGGAGTATTCATTCGAGACCGAAAACAGCTGCATCAAACGTGTCAGCACGCAGCGTTATTGTACAGCGGCCTAAGCATCTGGTCTCATTGCAGTCGGTCGAATGTTAAGAATGACACGGTCGCACCAGTAAGGCTTCAGTCACATCCGGTTGTGATCATGAGAACTTAAGATGTGAATAGAGCGTGCTTCGTTGCCTGATCTTCGAGCATAGTTGTGGTAGTTTCATTGTGACGAGCAGCACATCTGACGATCGAAGCAGCTGTGCGGTCCGATATTTCAAGTGACCATATCTTTGTAACGAGGAGTCCGTAGAAAGTATAAATGGCTGTTCTGTAGAGAGGGTGTCTATGCGGTTCATTGTAGTGTGCTAGGTTTGCTGTATCAGCTGTTTGATGTGTCAGTGGGAAGTGACTCGCTCGAGCTAGCACTTTGGCGCAGAGGAAGCGTGTTGGGCTCATAACCCAAAGGTCGTTGGATCGAGACCAACAAGTGCTATCCTTATCCATGGACTCTCTACATCGCTTGTCTCTGTTAAAACTCGTGTAGTCTGACTGCCCGACCGATTGATGCATCGGGTAGTATTGGAGTATTCATTCGAGACCGAAAACAGCTGCATCAAACGTGTCAGCACGCAGCGTTATTGTACAGCGGCCTAAGCATCTGGTCTCATTGCAGTCGGTCGAATGTTGAGAATGACACGGTCGCACCAGTAAGGCTTCAGTCACATCCGGTTGTGATCATGAGAACTTAAGGTGTGAATAGAGCGTGCTTCGTTGCCTGATCTTCGAGCATAGTTGTGGTAGTTTCATTGTGACGAGCAGCACATCTGACAATCGAAGCAGCTGTGCGGTCCGATATTTCAAGTGACCATATCTTTGTAACGAGGAGTCCGTAGAAAGTATAAATGGCTGTTCTGTAGAGAGGGTGTCTATGCGGTTCATTGTAGTGTGCTAGGTGTTTGCTGTATCAGCTGTTTGATGTGTCAGTGGGAAGTGACTCGCTCGAGCTAGCACTTTGGCGCAGAGGAAGCGTGTTGGGCTCATAACCCAAAGGTCGTTGGATCGAGACCAACAAGTGCTATCCTTATCCATGGACTCTCTCCATCGCTTGTCTCTGTTAAAACTCGTGTAGTCTGACTGCCCGACCGATTGATGCATCGGGTAGTATTGGAGTATTCATTCGAGACCGAAAACAGCTGCATCAAACGTGTCAGCACGCAGCGTTATTGTACAGCGGCCTAAGCATCTGGTCTTATTGCAGTCGGTCGAATGTTAAGAATGACACGGTCGCACCAGTAAGACTTCAGTCACATCCGATTGTGATCATGAGAACTTAAGATGTGAATAGAGCGTGCTTCGTTGCCTGATCTTCGAGCATAGTTGTGGTAGTTTCATTTTGACGAGCAGCACATCTGACAATCGAAGCAGCTGTGCGGTCCGATATTTCAAGTGACCATATCTTTGTAACGAGGAGTCCGTAGAATGTATAAATGGCTGTTCTGTAGAGAGGGTGTCTATGCGGTTCATTGTAGTGTGCTAGGTTTGCTGTATCAGCTGTTTGATGTGTCAGTGGGAAGTGACTCGCTCGAGCTAGCACTTTGGCGCAGAGGAAGCGTGTTGGGCTCATAACCCAAAGGTCGTTGGATCGAGACCAACAAGTGCTATCCTTATCCATGGACTCTCTCCATCGATTTTCTCTGTTAAAACTCGTGTAGTCTGACTGCCCGACCGATTGATGCATCGGGTAGTATTGGAGTATTCATTCGAGACCAACAACAGCTGCATCAAACGTGTCAGCACGCAGCGTTATTGTACAGCGGCCTAAGCATCTGGTCTCATTACAGTCGGTCGAATGTTAAGAATGACACGGTTGCACCAGTAAGGCTTCAGTCACATCCGGTTGTGATCATGAGAACTTAAGATGTGAATAGAGCGTGCTTCGTTGCCTGATCTTCGAGCATAGTTGTTTCATTGTGACGAGCAGTACATCTGACAATCGAAGCAGCTGTGCGGTCCGATATTTCAAGTGACCATATCTTTGTAACGAGGAGTCCGTAGAAAGTATAAATGGCTGTTCTGTAGAGAGGGTGTCTATGCGGTTCATTGTAGTGTGCTAGGTTTGCTGTATCAGCTGTTTGATGTGTCAGTGGGAAGTGACTCGCTCGAGCTAGCACTTTGGCGCAGAGGAAGCGTGTTGGGCTCATAACCCAAAGGTCGTTGGATCGAGACCAACAAGTGCTATCCTTATCCATGGACTCTCTCCATCGCTTGTCTCTGTTAAAACTCGTGTAGTCTGACTGCCCGACCGATTGATGCATCGGGTAGTATTGGAGTATTCATTCGAGACCGAAAACAGCTGCATCAAACGTGTCAGCACGCAGCGTTATTGTACAGCGGCCTAAGCATCTGGTCTCATTGCAGTCGGTCGAATGTTAAGAATGACACGGTCGCACCAGTAAGGCTTCAGTCACATCCGGTTGTGATCATGAGAACTTAAGATGTGAATAGAGCGTGCTTCGTTGCCTGATCTTCGAGCATAGTTGTGGTAGTTTCATTGTGACGAGCAGTACATCTGACAATCGAAGCAGCTGTGCGGTCCGATATTTCAAGTGACCATATCTTTGTAACGAGGAGTCCGTAGAAAGTATAAATGGCTGTTCTGTAGAGAGGGTGTCTATGCGGTTCATTGTAGTGTGCTAGGTTTGCTGTATCAGCTGTTTGATGTGTCAGTGGGAAGTGACTCGCTCGAGCTAGCACTTTGGCGTAGAGGAAGCGTGTTGGGCTCATAACCCAAAGGTCGTTGGATCGAGACGAACAAGTGCTATCTTTATCCATGGACTCTCTACATCGCTTGTCTCTGTTAAAACTCGTGTAGTCTGACTGCCCGACCGATTGATGCATCGGGTAGTATTGGAGTATTCATTCGAGACCGAAAACAGCTGCATCAAACGTGTCAGCACGCAGCGTTATTGTACAGCGGCCTAAGCATCTGGTCTCATTGCAGTCGGTCGAATGTTAAGAATGACACGGTCGCACCAGTAAGGCTTCAGTCACATCCGGTTGTGATCATGAGAACTTAAGATGTGAATAGAGCGTGCTTCGTTGCCTGATCTTCGAGCATAGTTGTGGTAGTCTCATTGTGACGAGCAGTACATCTGACAATCGAAGCAGCTGTGCGGTCCGATATTTCAAGTGACCATATCTTTGTAACGAGGAGTCCGTAGAAAGTATAAATGGCTGTTCTGTAGAGAGGGTGTCTATGCGGTTCATTGTAGTGTGCTAGGTTTGCTGTATCAGCTGTTTGATGTGTCAGTGGGAAGTGACTCGCTCGAGCTAGCACTTTGGCGTAGAGGAAGCGTGTTGGGCTCATAACCCAAAGGTCGTTGGATCGAGACCAACAAGTGCTATCCTTATCCATGGACTCTCTACATCGCTTGTCTCTGTTAAAACTCGTGTAGTCTGACTGCCCGACCGATTGATGCATCGGGTAGTATTGGAGTATTCATTCGAGACCGAAAACAGCTGCATCAAACGTGTCAGCACGCAGCGTTATTGTACAGCGGCCTAAGCATCTGGTCTCATTGCAGTCGGTCGAATGTTAAGAATGACACGGTCGCACCAGTAAGGCTTCAGTCACATCCGGTTGTGATCATGAGAACTTAAGACGTGAATAGAGCGTGCTTCGTTGCCTGATCTTCGAGCATAGTTGTGGTAGTTTCATTGTGACGAGCAGTACATCTGACGATCGAAGCAGCTGTGCGGTCCGATATTTCAAGTGACCATATCTTTGTAACGAGGAGTCCGTAGAAAGTATAAATGGCTGTTCTGTAGAGAGGGTGTCTATGCGGTTCATTGTAGTGTGCTAGGTTTGCTGTATCAGCTGTTTGATGTGTCAGTGGGAAGTGACTCGCTCGAGCTAGCACTTTGGCGTAGAGGAAGCATGTTGGGCTCATAACCCAAAGGTCGTTGGATCGAGACCAACAAGTGCTATCCTTATCCATGGACTCTCTACATCGCTTGTCTCTGTTAAAACTCGTGTAGTCTGACTGCCCGACCGATTGATGCATCGGGTAGTATTGGAGTATTCATTCGAGACCGAAAACAGCTGCATCAAACGTGTCAGCACGCAGCGTTATTGTACAGCGGCCTAAGCATCTGGTCTCATTGCAGTCGGTCGAATGTTGAGAATGACACGGTCGCACCAGTAAGGCTTCAGTCACATCCGGTTGTGATCATGAGAACTTAAGATGTGAATAGAGCGTGCTTCGTTGCCTGATCTTCGAGCATAGTTGTGGTAGTTTCATTGTGACGAGCAGCACATCTGACAATCGAAGCAGCTGTGCGGTCCGATATTTCAAGTGACCATATCTTTGTAACGAGGAGTCCGTAGAAAGTATAAATGGCTGTTCTGTAGAGAGGGTGTCTATGCGGTTCATTGTAGTGTGCTAGGTTTGCTGTATCAGCTGTTTGATGTGTCAGTGGGAAGTGACTCGCTCGAGCTAGCACTTTGGCGTAGAGGAAGCGTGTTGGGCTCATAACCCAAAGGTCGTTGGATCGAGACCAACAAGTGCTATCCTTATCCATGGACTCTCTACATCGCTTGTCTCTGTTAAAACTCGTGTAGTCTGACTGCCCGACCGATTGATGCATCGGGTAGTATTGGAGTATTCATTCGAGACCGAAAACAGCTGCATCAAACGTGTCAGCACGCAGCGTTATTGTACAGCGGCCTAAGCATCTGGTCTCATTGCAGTCGGTCGAATGTTAAGAATGACACGGTCGCACCAGTAAGGCTTCAGTCACATCCGGTTGTGATCATGAGAACTTAAGGTGTGAATAGAGCGTGCTTCGTTGCCTGATCTTCGAGCATAGTTGTGGTAGTCTCATTGTGACGAGCAGTACATCTGACAATCGAAGCAGCTGTGCGGTCCGATATTTCAAGTGACCATATCTTTGTAACGAGGAGTCCGTAGAAAGTATAAATGGCTGTTCTGTAGAGAGGGGTGTCTATGCGGTTCATTGTAGTGTGCTAGGTTTGCTGTATCAGCTGTTTGATGTGTCAGTGGGAAGTGACTCGCTCGAGCTAGCACTTTGGCGCAGAGGAAGCGTGTTGGGCTCATAACCCAAAGGTCGTTGGATCGAGACCAACAAGTGCTATCCTTATCCATGGACTCTCTACATCGCTTGTCTCTGTTAAAACTCGTGTAGTCTGACTGCCCGACCGATTGATGCATCGGGTAGTATTGGAGTATTCATTCGAGACCGAAAACAGCTGCATCAAACGTGTCAGCACGCAGCGTTATTGTACAGCGCCTAAGCATCTGGTCTCATTGCAGTCGGTCGAATGTTAAGAATGACACGGTCGCACCAGTAAGGCTTCAGTCACATCCGGTTGTGATCATGAGAACTTAAGATGTGAATAGAGCGTGCTTCGTTGCCTGATCTTCGAGCATAGTTGTGGTAGTTTCATTGTGACGAGCAGTACATCTGACGATCGAAGCATCTGTGCGGTCCGATATTTCAAGTGACCATATCTTTGTAACGAGGAGTCCGTAGAAAGTATAAATGGCTGTTCTGTAGAGAGGGTGTCTATGCGGTTCATTGTAGTGTGCTAGGTTTGCTGTATCAGCTGTTTGATGTGTCAGTGGGAAGTGACTCGCTCGAGCTAGCACTTTGGCGCAGAGGAAGCGTGTTGGGCTCATAACCCAAAGGTCGTTGGATCGAGACCAACAAGTGCTATCCTTATCCATGGACTCTCTACATCGCTTGTCTCTGTTAAAACTCGTGTAGTCTGACTGCCCGACCGATTGATGCATCGGGTAGTATTGGAGTATTCATTCGAGACCGAAAACAGCTGCATCAAACGTGTCAGCACGCAGCGTTATTGTACAGCGGCCTAAGCATCTGGTCTCATTGCAGTCGGTCGAATGTTAAGAATGACACGGTCGCACCAGTAAGGCTTCAGTCACATCCGGTTGTGATCATGAGAACTTAAGATGTGAATAGAGCGTGCTTCGTTGCCTGATCTTCGAGCATAGTTGTGGTAGTTTCATTGTGACGAGCAGTACATCTGACAATCGAAGCAGCTGTGCGGTCCGATATTTCAAGTGACCATATCTTTGTAACGAGGAGTCCGTAGAAAGTATAAATGGCTGTTCTGTAGAGAGGGTGTCTATGCGGTTCATTGTAGTGTGCTAGGTTTGCTGTATCAGCTGTTTGATGTGTCAGTGGGAAGTGACTCGCTCGAGCTAGCACTTTGGCGCAGAGGAAGCGTGTTGGGCTCATAACCCAAAGGTCGTTGGATCGAGACCAACAAGTGCTATCCTTATCCATGGACTCTCTCCATCGATTTTCTCTGTTAAAACTCGTGTAGTCTGACTGCCCGACCGATTGATGCATCGGGTAGTATTGGAGTATTCATTCGAGACCGAAAACAGCTGCATCAAACGTGTCAGCACGCAGCGTTATTGTACAGCGGCCTAAGCATCTGGTCTCATTGCAGTCGGTCGAATGTTAAGAATGACACGGTCGCACCAGTAAGGCTTCAGTCACATCCGGTTGTGATCATGAGAACTTAAGGTGTGAATAGAGCGTGCTTCGTTGCCTGATCTTCGAGCATAGTTGTGGTAGTTTCATTGTGACGAGCAGCACATCTGACAATCGAAGCAGCTGTGCGGTCCGATATTTCAAGTGACCATATCTTTGTAACGAGGAGTCCGTAGAAAGTATAAATGGCTGTTCTGTAGAGAGGGTGTCTATGCGGTTCATTGTAGTGTGCTAGGTTTGCTGTATCAGCTGTTTGATGTGTCAGTGGGAAGTGACTCGCTCGAGCTAGCACTTTGGCGCAGAGGAAGCGTGTTGGGCTCATAACCCAAAGGTCGTTGGATCGAGACCAACAAGTGCTATCCTTATCCATGGACTCTCTCCATCGCTTGTCTCTGTTAAAACTCGTGTAGTCTGACTGCCCGACCGATTGATGCATCGGGTAGTATTGGAGTATTCATTCGAGACCGAAAACAGCTGCATCAAACGTGTCAGCACGCAGCGTTATTGTACAGCGGCCTAAGCATCTGGTCTCATTGCAGTCGGTCGAATGTTAAGAATGACACGGTCGCACCAGTAAGGCTTCAGTCACATCCGGTTGTGATCATGAGAACTTAAGATGTGAATAGAGCGTGCTTCGTTGCCTGATCTTCGAGCATAGTTGTGGTAGTCTCATTGTGACGAGCAGTACATCTGACGATCGAAGCAGCTGTGCGGTCCGATATTTCAAGTGACCATATCTTTGTAACGAGGAGTCCGTAGAAAGTATAAATGGCTGTTCTGTAGAGAGGGTGTCTATGCGGTTCATTGTAGTGTGCTAGGTTTGCTGTATCAGCTGTTTGATGTGTCAGTGGGAAGTGACACGCTCGAGCTAGCACTTTGGCGTAGAGGAAGCGTGTTGGGCTCATAACCCAAAGGTCGTTGGATCGAGACCAACAAGTGCTATCCTTATCCATGGACTCTCTACATCGCTTGTCTCTTGTTAAAACTCGTGTAGTCTGACTGCCCGACCGATTGATGCATCGGGTAGTATTGGAGTATTCATTCGAGACCGAAAACAGCTGCATCAAACGTGTCAGCACGCAGCGTTATTGTACAGCGCCTAAGCATCTGGTCTCATTGCAGTCGGTCGAATGTTAAGAATGACACGGTCGCACCAGTAAGGCTTCAGTCACATCCGGTTGTGATCATGAGAACTTAAGATGTGAATAGAGCGTGCTTCGTTGCCTGATCTTCGAGCATAGTTGTGGTAGTTTCATTGTGACGAGCAGTACATCTGACGATCGAAGCATCTGTGCGGTCCGATATTTCAAGTGACCATATCTTTGTAACGAGGAGTCCGTAGAAAGTATAAATGGCTGTTCTGTAGAGAGGGTGTCTATGCGGTTCATTGTAGTGTGCTAGGTTTGCTGTATCAGCTGTTTGATGTGTCAGTGGGAAGTGACTCGCTTGAGCTAGCACTTTGGCGCAGAGGAAGCGTGTTGGGCTCATAACCCAAAGGTCGTTGGATCGAGACCAACAAGTGCTATCCTTATCCATGGACTCTCTACATCGCTTGTCTCTGTTAAAACTCGTGTAGTCTGACTGCCCGACCGATTGATGCATCGGGTAGTATTGGAGTATTCATTCGAGACCGAAAACAGCTGCATCAAACGTGTCAGCACGCAGCGTCATTGTACAGCGGCCTAAGCATCTGGTCTCATTGCAGTCGGTCGAATGTTAAGAATGACACGGTCGCACCAGTAAGGCTTCAGTCACATCCGGTTGTGATCATGAGAACTTAAGATGTGAATAGAGCGTGCTTCGTTGCCTGATCTTCGAGCATAGTTGTGGTAGTTTCATTGTGACGAGCAGCATACATCTGACAATCGAAGCATCTGTGCGGTCCGATATTTCAAGTGACCATATCTTTGTAACGAGGAGTCCGTAGAAAGTATAAATGGCTGTTCTGTAGAGAGGGGTGTCTATGCGGTTCATTGTAGTGTGCTAGGTTTGCTGTATCAGCTGTTTGATGTGTCAGTGGGAAGTGACTCGCTCGAGCTAGCACTTTGGCGCAGAGGAAGCGTGTTGGGCTCATAACCCAAAGGTCGTTGGATCGAGACCAACAAGTGCTATCCTTATCCATGGACTCTCTACATCGCTTGTCTCTGTTAAAACTCGTGTAGTCTGACTGCCCGACCGATTGATGCATCGGGTAGTATTGGAGTATTCATTCGAGACCGAAAACAGCTGCATCAAACGTGTCAGCACGCAGCGTTATTGTACAGCGCCTAAGCATCTGGTCTCATTGCAGTCGGTCGAATGTTAAGAATGACACGGTCGCACCAGTAAGGCTTCAGTCACATCCGGTTGTGATCATGAGAACTTAAGATGTGAATAGAGCGTGCTTCGTTGCCTGATCTTCGAGCATAGTTGTGGTATTTCATTGTGACGAGCAGTACATCTGACAATCGAAGCAGCTGTGCGGTCCGATATTTCAAGTGACCATATCTTTGTAACGAGGAGTCCGTAGAAAGTATAAATGGCTGTTCTGTAGAGAGGGTGTCTATGCGGTTCATTGTAGTGTGCTAGGTTTGCTGTATCAGCTGTTTGATGTGTCAGTGGGAAGTGACACGCTCGAGCTAGCACTTTGGCGCAGAGGAAGCGTGTTGGGCTCATAACCCAAAGGTCGTTGGATCGAGACCAACAAGTGCTATCCTTATCCATGGACTCTCTCCATCGCTTGTCTCTGTTAAAACTCGTGTAGTCTGACTGCCCGACCGATTGATGCATCGGGTAGTATTGGAGTATTCATTCGAGACCGAAAACAGCTGCATCAAACGTGTCAGCACGCAGCGTTATTGTACAGCGGCCTAAGCATCTGGTCTCATTGCAGTCGGTCGAATGTTAAGAATGACACGGTCGCACCAGTAAGGCTTCAGTCACATCCGGTTGTGATCATGAGAACTTAAGATGTGAATAGAGCGTGCTTCGTTGCCTGATCTTCGAGCATAGTTGTGGTAGTTTCATTGTGACGAGCAGCACATCTGACGATCGAAGCAGCTGTGCGGTCCGATATTTCAAGTGACCATATCTTTGTAACGAGGAGTCCGTAGAAAGTATAAATGGCTGTTCTGTAGAGAGGGTGTCTATGCGGTTCATTGTAGTGTGCTAGGTTTGCTGTATCAGCTGTTTGATGTGTCAGTGGGAAGTGACACGCTCGAGCTAGCACTTTGGCGCAGAGGAAGCGTGTTGGGCTCATAACCCAAAGGTCGTTGGATCGAGACCAACAAGTGCTATCCTTATCCATGGACTCTCTCCATCGATTCTCTCTGTTAAAACTCCGTGTAGTCTGACTGCCCGACCGATTGATGCATCGGGTAGTATTGGAGTATTCATTCGAGACCGAAAACAGCTGCATCAAACGTGTCAGCACGCAGCGTTATTGTACAGCGGCCTAAGCATCTGGTCTCATTGCAGTCGGTCGAATGTTAAGAATTACACGGTCGCACCAGTAAGGCTTCAGTCACATCCGGTTGTGATCATGAGAACTTAAGATGTGAATAGAGCGTGCTTCGTTGCCTGATCTTCGAGCATAGTTGTGGTAGTTTCATTGTGACGAGCAGTACATCTGACGATCGAAGCATCTGTGCGGTCCGATATTTCAAGTGACCATATCTTTGTAACGAGGAGTCCGTAGAAAGTATAAATGGCTGTTCTGTAGAGAGGGTGTCGATGCGGTTCATTGTAGTGTGCTAGGTTTGCTGTACCAGCTGTTTGACGTATCAGTGGGAAGTGACACGCTCGAGCTAGCACTTTGGCGCAGAGGAAGCGTGTTGGGCTCATAACCCAAAGGTCGTTGGATCGAGACCAACAAGTGCTATCCTTATCCATGGACTCTCTCCATCGATTCTCTCTGTTAAAACTCGTGTAGTCTGACTGCCCGACCGATTGATGCATCGGGTAGTATTGGAGTATTCATTCGAGACCGAAAACAGCTGCATCAAACGTGTCAGCACGCAGCGTTATTGTACAGCGGCCTAAGCATCTGGTCTCATTGCAGTCGGTCGAATGTTAAGAATGACACGGTCGCACCAGTAAGGCTTCAGTCACATCCGGTTGTGATCATGAGAACTTAAGATGTGAATAGAGCGTGCTTCGTTGCCTGATCTTCGAGCATAGTTGTGGTAGTTTCATTGTGACGAGCAGCACATCTGACAATCGAAGCAGCTGTGCGGTCCGATATTTCAAGTGACCATATCTTTGTAACGAGGAGTCCGTAGAAAGTATAAATGGCTGTTCTGTAGAGAGGGTGTCGATGCGGTTCATTGTAGTGTGCTAGGTTTGCTGTACCAGCTGTTTGACGTATCAGTGGGAAGTGACTCGCTCGAGCTAGCACTTTGGCGCAGAGGAAGCGTGTTGGGCTCATAACCCAAAGGTCGTTGGATCGAGACCAACAAGTGCTATCCTTATCCATGGACTCTCTCCATCGATTCTCTCTGTTAAAACTCGTGTAGTCTGACTGCCCGACCGATTGATGCATCGGGTAGTATTGGAGTATTCATTCGAGACCGAAAACAGCTGCATCAAACGTGTCAGCACGCAGCGTTATTGTACAGCGCCTAAGCATCTGGTCTCATTGCAGTCGGTCGAATGTTAAGAATGACACGGTCGCACCAGTAAGGCTTCAGTCACATCCGGTTGTGATCATGAGAACTTAAGATGTGAATAGAGCGTGCTTCGTTGCCTGATCTTCGAGCATAGTTGTGGTAGTTTCATTGTGACGAGCAGCACATCTGACAATCGAAGCAGCTGTGCGGTCCGATATTTCAAGTGACCATATCTTTGTAACGAGGAGTCCGTAGAAAGTATAAATGGCTGTTCTGTAGAGAGGGTGTCGATGCGGTTCATTGTAGTGTGCTAGGTTTGCTGTATCAGCTGTTTGATGTGTCAGTGGGAAGTGTCTCGCTTGAGCTAGCACTTTGGCGCAGAGGAAGCGTGTTGGGCTCATAGCCCAAAGGTCGTTGGATCGAGACCAACAAGTGCTATCCTTATCCACGGACTCTCTGCATCGCTTGTCTCTGATAAGACTCGTGTAGTCTGACTGCCCTACCGATTGATGCATCGGGTAGTATTGGAGTATCCATTCGACACCGAAAACAGCTGCATTAAACGTGTCAGCACGCAGCGTTATTGTACAGCGCCTAAGCATCTGGTCTCATTGCAGTCAGTCAAATGTTAAGAATGACACGGTTGCACCAGTAAGACTTCAGTCACATCCGGTTGTGATCATGAGAACTTAAGACATGAATAGAGCGTGCTTCGTTGCCTGATCTTCGAGCATAGTTGTTTCATTGTGACGAGCAGTACATCTGACAATCGAAGCAGCTGTGCGGCCCGATATTTCAAGTGACCATATCTTTGTAACGAGGAGTCCGTAGAAAGTATAAATGGCTGTTCTGTAGAGAGGGTGTCTATGCGGTTCATTGTAGTGTGCTTGGTCTGCTGTATCCGCTGGTTGATGTTTCAGTGGGAAGTGACACGCTCGAGCTAGCACTTTGGCGCAGAGGAAGCGTGTTGGGCTCATAACCCAAAGGTCGTTGGATCGAGACCAACAAGTGCTATCCTTATCCATGGACTCTCTGCATCGCTTGTCTCTGTTAAAACTCGTGTAGTCTGACTGCCCGACCGATTGATGCATCGGGTAGTATTGGAGTATTCATTCGAGACCGAAAACAGCTGCATCAAACGTGTCAGCACGCAGCGTTATTGTACAGCGGCCTAATCATCTGGTCTCATTGCAGTTGGTCGAATGTTGAGAATGACACGGTCGCACCAGTAAGACTTCAGTCACATCCGGTTGTGATCATGAGAACTTAAGATGTGAATAGAGCGTGCTTCGTTGCCTGATCTTCGAGCATAGTTGTGGTAGTTTCATTGTGACGAGCAGCACATCTGACAATCGAAGCAGCTGTGCGGTCCGATATTTCAAGTGACCATATCTTTGTAACGAGGAGTCCGTAGAAAGTATAAATGGCTGTTCTGTAGAGAGGGTGTCTATGCGGTTCATTGTAGTGTGCTAGGTTTGCTGTATCAGCTGTTTGATGTGTCAGTGGGAAGTGACTCGCTCGAGCTAGCACTTTGGCGCAGAGGAAGCGTGTTGGGCTCATAACCCAAAGGTCGTTGGATCGAGACCAACAAGTGCTATCCTTATCCATGGACTCTCTCCATCGCTTGTCTCTGTTAAAACTCGTGTAGTCTGACTGCCCGACCGATTGATGCATCGGGTAGTATTGGAGTATTCATTCGAGACCGAAAACAGCTGCATCAAACGTGTCAGCACGCAGCGTTATTGTACAGCGGCCTAAGCATCTGGTCTCATTGCAGTCGGTCGAATGTTAAGAATGACACGGTTGCACCAGTAAGACTTCAGTCACATCCGGTTGTGATCATGAGAACTTAAGATGTGAATAGAGCGTGCTTCGTTGCCTGATCTTCGAGCATAGTTGTGGTAGTTTCATTGTGACGAGCAGCACATCTGACAATCGAAGCAGCTGTGCGGTCCGATATTTCAAGTGACCATATCTTTGTAACGAGGAGTCCGTAGAAAGTATAAATGGCTGTTCTGTAGAGAGGGTGTCTATGCGGTTCATTGTAGTGTGCTAGGTTTGCTGTATCAGCTGTTTGATGTGTCAGTGGGAAGTGACTCGCTCGAGCTAGCACTTTGGCGCAGAGGAAGCGTGTTGGGCTCATAACCCAAAGGTCGTTGGATCGAGACCAACAAGTGCTATCCTTATCCATGGACTCTCTGCATCGCTTGTCTCTGTTAAAACTCGTGTAGTCTGACTGCCCGACCGATTGATGCATCGGGTAGTATTGGAGTATTCATTCGAGACCGAAAACAGCTGCATCAAACGTGTCAGCACGCAGCGTTATTGTACAGCGGCCTAAGCATCTGGTCTCATTGCAGTCGGTCGAATGTTAAGAATGACACGGTCGCACCAGTAAGGCTTCAGTCACATCCGGTTGTGATCATGAGAACTTAAGATGTGAATAGAGCGTGCTTCGTTGCCTGATCTTCGAGCATAGTTGTGGTAGTTTCATTGTGACGAGCAGCACATCTGACAATCGAAGCAGCTGTGCGGTCCGATATTTCAAGTGACCATATCTTTGAAACGAGGAGTCCGTAGAAAGTATAAAATGGCTGTTCTGTAGAGAGGGTGTCTATGCGGTTCATTGTAGTGTGCTAGGTTTGCTGTATCAGCTGTTTGATGTGTCAGTGGGAAGTGACTCGCTCGAGCTAGCACTTTGGCGCAGAGGAAGCGTGTTGGGCTCATAACCCAAAGGTCGTTGGATCGAGACCAACAAGTGCTATCCTTATCCATGGACTCTCTCCATCGCTTGTCTCTGTTAAAACTCGTGTAGTCTGACTGCCCGACCGATTGATGCATCGGGTAGTATTGGAGTATTCATTCGAGACCGAAAACAGCTGCATCAAACGTGTCAGCACGCAGCGTTATTGTACAGCAGCCTAAGCATCTGGTCTCATTGCAGTCGGTCGAATGTTAAGAATGACACGGTCGCACCAGTAAGGCTTCAGTCACATCCGGTTGTGATCATGAGAACTTAAGATGTGAATAGAGCGTGCTTCGTTGCCTGATCTTCGAGCATAGTTGTGGTAGTTTCATTGTGACGAGCAGCACATCTGACAATCGAAGCAGCTGTGCGGTCCGATATTTCAAGTGACCATATCTTTGAAACGAGGAGTCCGTAGAAAGTATAAATGGCTGTTCTGTAGAGAGGGTGTCTATGCGGTTCATTGTAGTGTGCTAGGTTTGCTGTATCAGCTGTTTGATGTGTCAGTGGGAAGTGACTCGCTCGAGCTAGCACTTTGGCGCAGAGGAAGCGTGTTGGGCTCATAACCCAAAGTCGTTGGATCGAGACCAACAAGTGCTATCCTCATCCACGGACTCTCTACATCGCTTGTCTCTGTTAAAACTCGTGTAGTCTGACTGCCCGACCGATTGATGCATCGGGTAGTATTGGAGTATTCATTCGAGACCGAAAACAGCTGCATCAAACGTGTCAGCACGCAGCGTTATTGTACAGCAGCCTAAGCATCTGGTCTCATTGCAGTCGGTCGAATGTTAAGAATGACACGGTCGCACCTGTAAGGCTTCAGTCACATCCGGTTGTGATCATGAGAACTTAAGATGTGAATAGAGCGTGCTTCGTTGCCTGATCTTCGAGCATAGTTGTGGTAGTTTCATTGTGACGAGCAGCACATCTGACAATCGAAGCAGCTGTGCGGTCCGATATTTCAAGTGACCATATCTTTGAAACGAGGAGCCCGTAGAAAGTATAAATGGCTGTTCTGTAGAGAGGGTGTCTATGCGGTTCATTGTAGTGTGCTAGGTTTGCTGTACCAGCTGTTTGATGTGTCAGTGGGAAGTGACTCGCTCGAGCTAGCACTTTGGCGCAGAGGAAGCGTGTTGGGCTCATAACCCAAAGGTCGTTGGATCGAGACCAACAAGTGCTATCCTTATCCATGGACTCTCTCCATCGCTTGTCTCTGTTAAAACTCGTGTAGTCTGACTGCCCGACCGATTGATGCATCGGGTAGTATTGGAGTATTCATTCGAGACCGAAAACAGCTGCATCAAACGTGTCAGCACGCAGCGTTATTGTACAGCAGCCTAAGCATCTGGTCTCATTGCAGTCGGTCGAATGTTAAGAATGACACGGTCGCACCTGTAAGGCTTCAGTCACATCCGGTTGTGATCATGAGAACTTAAGATGTGAATAGAGCGTGCTTCGTTGCCTGATCTTCGAGCATAGTTGTGGTAGTTTCATTGTGACGAGCAGCACATCTGACAATCGAAGCAGCTGTGCGGTCCGATATTTCAAGTGACCATATCTTTGAAACGAGGAGCCCGTAGAAAGTATAAATGGCTGTTCTGTAGAGAGGGTGTCTATGCGGTTCATTGTAGTGTGCTAGGTTTGCTGTACCAGCTGTTTGATGTGTCAGTGGGAAGTGACTCGCTCGAGCTAGCACTTTGGCGCAGAGGAAGCGTGTTGGGCTCATAACCCAAAGGTCGTTGGATCGAGACCAACAAGTGCTATCCTTATCCATGGACTCTCTCCATCGCTTGTCTCTGTTAAAACTCGTGTAGTCTGACTGCCCGACCGATTGATGCATCGGGTAGTATTGGAGTATTCATTCGAGACCGAAAACAGCTGCATCAAACGTGTCAGCACGCAGCGTTATTGTACAGCAGCCTAAGCATCTGGTCTCATTGCAGTCGGTCGAATGTTAAGAATGACACGGTCGCACCTGTAAGGCTTCAGTCACATCCGGTTGTGATCATGAGAACTTAAGATGTGAATAGAGCGTGCTTCGTTGCCTGATCTTCGAGCATAGTTGTGGTAGTTTCATTGTGACGAGCAGCACATCTGACAATCGAAGCAGCTGTGCGGTCCGATATTTCAAGTGACCATATCTTTGAAACGAGGAGCCCGTAGAAAGTATAAATGGCTGTTCTGTAGAGAGGGTGTCTATGCGGTTCATTGTAGTGTGCTAGGTTTGCTGTACCAGCTGTTTGATGTGTCAGTGGGAAGTGACTCGCTCGAGCTAGCACTTTGGCGCAGAGGAAGCGTGTTGGGCTCATAACCCAAAGGTCGTTGGATCGAGACCAACAAGTGCTATCCTTATCCATGGACTCTCTCCATCGCTTGTCTCTGTTAAAACTCGTGTAGTCTGACTGCCCGACCGATTGATGCATCGGGTAGTATTGGAGTATTCATTCGAGACCGAAAACAGCTGCATCAAACGTGTCAGCACGCAGCGTTATTGTACAGCAGCCTAAGCATCTGGTCTCATTGCAGTCGGTCGAATGTTAAGAATGACACGGTCGCACCAGTAAGGCTTCAGTCACATCCGGTTGTGATCATGAGAACTTAAGATGTGAATAGAGCGTGCTTCGTTGCCTGATCTTCGAGCATAGTTGTGGTAGTTTCATTGTGACGAGCAGCACATCTGACAATCGAAGCAGCTGTGCGGTCCGATATTTCAAGTGACCATATCTTTGAAACGAGGAGCCCGTAGAAAGTATAAATGGCTGTTCTGTAGAGAGGGTGTCTATGCGGTTCATTGTAGTGTGCTAGGTTTGCTGTACCAGCTGTTTGATGTGTCAGTGGGAAGTGACTCGCTCGAGCTAGCACTTTGGCGCAGAGGAAGCGTGTTGGGCTCATAACCCAAAGGTCGTTGGATCGAGACCAACAAGTGCTATCCTTATCCATGGACTCTCTACATCGCTTGTCTCTGTTAAAACTCGTATAGTCTGACTGCCCGACCGATTGATGCATCGGGTAGTATTGGAGTATTCATTCGAGACCGAAAACAGCTGCATCAAACGTGTCAGCACGCAGCGTTATTGTACAGCAGCCTAAGCATCTGGTCTCATTGCAGTCGGTCGAATGTTAAGAATGACACGGTCGCACCAGTAAGGCTTCAGTCACATCCGGTTGTGATCATGAGAACTTAAGATGTGAATAGAGCGTGCTTCGTTGCCTGATCTTCGAGCATAGTTGTGGTAGTTTCATTGTGACGAGCAGCACATCTGACAATCGAAGCAGCTATGCGGTCCGATATTTCAAGTGATCATATCTTTGTAGCGAGGAGTCCGTAGAAAGTATAAATGGCTGTTCTGTAGAGAGGGTGTCTATGCGGTTCATTGTAGTGTGCTTGGTCTGCTGTACCAGCTGTTTGATGTGTCAGTGGGAAGTGACTCGCTCGAGCTAGCACTTTGGCGCAGAGGAAGCGTGTTGGGCTCATAACCCAAAGGTCGTTGGATCGAGACCAACAAGTGCTATCCTTATCCATGGACTCTCTCCATCGCTTGTCTCTGTTAAAACTCGTGTAGTCTGACTGCCCGACCGATTGATGCATCGGGTAGTATTGGAGTATTCATTCGAGACCGAAAACAGCTGCATCAAACGTGTCAGCACGCAGCGTTATTGTACAGCAGCCTAAGCATCTGGTCTCATTGCAGTCGGTCGAATGTTAAGAATGACACGGTCGCACCAGTAAGGCTTCAGTCACATCCGGTTGTGATCATGAGAACTTAAGATGTGAATAGAGCGTGCTTCGTTGCCTGATCTTCGAGCATAGTTGTGGTAGTTTCATTGTGACGAGCAGTACATCTGACAATCGAAGCAGCTATGCGGTCCGATATTTCAAGTGACCATATCTTTGTAGCGAGGAGTCCGTAGAAAGTATAAATGGCTGTTCTGTAGAGAGGGTGTCTATGCGGTTCATTGTAGTGTGCTAGGTTTGCTGTACCAGCTGTTTGATGTGTCAGTGGGAAGTGACTCGCTCGAGCTAGCACTTTGGCGTAGAGGAAGCGTGTTGGGCTCATAACCCAAAGGTCGTTGGATCGAGACCAACAAGTGCTATCCTTATCCATGGACTCTCTGCATCGCTTGTCTCTGTTAAAACTCGTATAGTCTGACTGCCCAACCGATTGATGCATCGGGTAGTATTGGAGTATTCATTCGAGACCGAAAACAGCTGCATCAAACGTGTCAGCACGCAGCGTTATTGTACAGCAGCCTAAGCATCTGGTCTCATTGCAGTCGGTCGAATGTTAAGAATGACACGGTCGCACCAGTAAGGCTTCAGTCACATCCGGTTGTGATCATGAGAACTTAAGATGTGAATAGAGCGTGCTTCGTTGCCTGATCTTCGAGCATAGTTGTGGTAGTTTCATTGTGACGAGCAGCACATCTGACAATCGAAGCAGCTATGCGGTCCGATATTTCAAGTGATCATATCTTTGTAGCGAGGAGTCCGTAGAAAGTATAAATGGCTGTTCTGTAGAGAGGGTGTCTATGCGGTTCATTGTAGTGTGCTTGGTCTGCTGTACCAGCTGTTTGATGTGTCAGTGGGAAGTGACTCGATCGAGCTAGCACTTTGTCGCAGAGGAAGCGTGTTGGGCTCATAACCCAAAGGTCGTTGGATCGAGACCAACAAGTGCTATCCTTATCCATGGACTCTCTCCATCGCTTGTCTCTGTTAAAACTCGTGTAGTCTGACTGCCCGACCGATTGATGCATCGGGTAGTATTGGAGTATTCATTCTACACCAAAAACAGCTGCATCAAACGTGTCAGCACGCAGCGTTATTGTACAGCAGCCTAAGCATCTGGTCTCATTGCAGTCGGTCGAATGTTAAGAATGACACGGTCGCACCAGTAAGGCTTCAGTCACATCCGGTTGTGATCATGAGAACTTAAGATGTGAATAGAGCGTGCTTCGTTGCCTGATCTTCGAGCATAGTTGTGGTAGTTTCATTGTGACGAGCAGCACATCTGACAATCGAAGCAGCTATGCGGTCCGATATTTCAAGTGACCATATCTTTGTAGCGAGGAGTCCGTAGAAAGTATAAATGGCTGTTCTGTAGAGAGGGTGTCTATGCGGTTCATTGTAGTGTGCTAGGTTTGCTGTACCAGCTGTTTGATGTGTCAGTGGGAAGTGACACGCTCGAGCTAGCACTTTGGCGCAGAGGAAGCGTGTTGGGCTCATAACCCAAAGGTCGTTGGATCGAGACCAACAAGTGCTATCCTTATCCATGGACTCTCTGCATCGCTTTTCTCTATTAAAACTCGTGTAGTCTGACTGCCCGACCGATTGATGCATCGGGTAGTATTGGAGTATTCATTCGAGACCGAAAACAGCTGCATCAAACGTGTCAGCATGCAGCGTTATTGTACAGCAGCCTAAGCATCTGGTCTCATTGCAGTCGGTCGAATGTTAAGAATGACACGGTCGCACCAGTAAGGCTTCAGTCACATCCGGTTGTGATCATGAGAACTTAAGATGTGAATAGAGCGTGCTTCGTTGCCTGATCTTCGAGCATAGTTGTGGTAGTTTCATTGTGACGAGCAGCACATCTGACGATCGAAGCAGCTGTGCGGTCCGATATTTCAAGTGACCATATCTTTGAAACGAGGAGTCTGTAGAAAGTATAAATGGCTGTTCTGTAGAGAGGGTGTCTATGCGGTTCATTGTAGTGTGCTAGGTTTGCTGTACCAGCTGTTTGATGTGTCAGTGGGAAGTGACTCGCTCGAGCTAGCACTTTGGCGCAGAGGAAGCGTGTTGTGCTCATAACCCAAAGGTCGTTGGATCGAGACCAACAAGTGCTATCCTTATCCATGGACTCTCTCCATCGCTTGTCTCTGTTAAAACTCGTGTAGTCTGACTGCCCGACCGATTGATGCATCGGGTAGTATTGGAGTATTCATTCGAGACCGAAAACAGCTGCATCAAACGTGTCAGCACGCAGCGTTATTGTACAGCGCCTAAGCATCTGGTCTCATTGCAGTCGGTCGAATGTTAAGAATGACACGGTCGCACCAGTAAGGCTTCAGTCACATCCGGTTGTGATCATGAGAACTTAAGATGTGAATAGAGCGTGCTTCGTTGCCTGATCTTCGAGCATAGTTGTGGTAGTTTCATTGTGACGAGCAGTACATCTGACGATCGAAGCATCTGTGCGGTCCGATATTTCAAGTGACCATATCTTTGTAACGAGGAGTCCGTAGAAAGTATAAATGGCTGTTCTGTAGAGAGGGTGTCTATGCGGTTCATTGTAGTGTGCTAGGTTTGCTGTATCAGCTGTTTGATGTGTCAGTGGGAAGTGACTCGCTCGAGCTAGCACTTTGGCGTAGAGGAAGCGTGTTGGGCTCATAACCCAAAGGTCGTTGGATCGAGACCAACAAGTGCTATCCTTATCCATGGACTCTCTCCATCGCTTGTCTCTGTTAAAACTCGTGTAGTCTGACTGCCCGACCGATTGATGCATCGGGTAGTATTGGAGTATTCATTCGAGACCGAAAACAGCTGCATCAAACGTGTCAGCACGCAGCGTTATTGTACAGCGGCCTAAGCATCTGGTCTCATTGCAGTCGGTCGAATGTTGAGAATGACACGGTCGCACCAGTAAGGCTTCAGTCACATCCGGTTGTGATCATGAGAACTTAAGACTTGAATAGAGCGTGCTTCGTTGCCTGATCTTTGAGCATAGTTGTGGTAGTTTCATTGTGACGAGCAGCACATCTGACAATCGAAGCATCTGTGCGGTCCGATATTTCAAGTGACCATATCTTTGTAACGAGGAGTCCGTAGAAAGTATAAATGGATGTTCTGTAGAGAGGGTGTCTATGCGGTTCATTGTAGTGTGCTAGGTTTGCTGTATCAGCTGTTTTGATGTGTCAGTGGGAAGTGACTCGCTCGAGCTAGCACTTTGGCGTAGAGGAAGCGTGTTGGGCTCATAACCCAAAGGTCGTTGGATCGAGACCAACAAGTGCTATCCTTATCCATGGACTCTCTACATCGCTTGTCTCTGTTAAAACTCGTGTAGTCTGACTGCCCGACCGATTGATGCATCGGGTAGTATTGGAGTATTCATTCGAGACCGAAAACAGCTGCATCAAACGTGTCAGCACGCAGCGTTATTGTACAGCGCCTAAGCATCTGGTCTCATTGCAGTCGGTCGAATGTTAAGAATGACACGGTCGCACCAGTAAGACTTCAGTCACATCCGGTTGTGATCATGAGAACTTAAGATGTGAATAGAGCGTGCTTCGTTGCCTGATCTTCGAGCATAGTTGTGGTAGTCTCATTGTGACGAGCAGTACATCTGACGATCGAAGCATCTGTGCGGTCCGATATTTCAAGTGACCATATCTTTGTAACGAGGAGTCCGTAGAAAGTATAAATGGCTGTTCTGTAGAGAGGGTGTCTATGCGGTTCATTGTAGTGTGCTAGGTTTGCTGTATCAGCTGTTTGATGTGTCAGTGGGAAGTGACACGCTCGAGCTAGCACTTTGGCGCAGAGGAAGCGTGTTGGGCTCATAACCCAAAGGTCGTTGGATCGAGACCAACAAGTGCTATCCTCATCCACGGACTCTCTACATCGCTTGTCTCTGTTAAAACTCGTGTAGTCTGACTGCCCGACCGATTGATGCATCGGGTAGTATTGGAGTATTCATTCGAGACCGAAAACAGCTGCATCAAACGTGTCAGCACGCAGCGTTATTGTACAGCGGCCTAAGCATCTGGTCTCATTGCAGTCGGTCGAATGTTGAGAATGACACGGTCGCACCAGTAAGGCTTCAGTCACATCCGGTTGTGATCATGAGAACTTAAGACGTGAATAGAGCGTGCTTCGTTGCCTGATCTTTGAGCATAGTTGTGGTAGTTTCATTGTGACGAGCAGCACATCTGACAATCGAAGCATCTGTGCGGTCCGATATTTCAAGTGACCATATCTTTGTAACGAGGAGTCCGTAGAAAGTATAAATGGATGTTCTGTAGAGAAGGTGTCTATGCGGTTCATTGTAGTGTGCTAGGTTTGCTGTATCAGCTGTTTTGATGTGTCAGTGGGAAGTGACTCGCTCGAGCTAGCACTTTGGCGTAGAGGAAGCGTGTTGGGCTCATAACCCAAAGGTCGTTGGATCGAGACCAACAAGTGCTATCCTTATCCATGGACTCTCTACATCGCTTGTCTCTGTTAAAACTCGTGTAGTCTGACTGCCCGACCGATTGATGCATCGGGTAGTATTGGAGTATTCATTCGAGACCGAAAACAGCTGCATCAAACGTGTCAGCACGCAGCGTTATTGTACAGCGCCTAAGCATCTGGTCTCATTGCAGTCGGTCGAATGTTAAGAATGACACGGTCGCACCAGTAAGACTTCAGTCACATCCGGTTGTGATCATGAGAACTTAAGATGTGAATAGAGCGTGCTTCGTTGCCTGATCTTCGAGCATAGTTGTGGTAGTCTCATTGTGACGAGCAGTACATCTGACGATCGAAGCATCTGTGCGGTCCGATATTTCAAGTGACCATATCTTTGTAACGAGGAGTCCGTAGAAAGTATAAATGGCTGTTCTGTAGAGAGGGTGTCTATGCGGTTCATTGTAGTGTGCTAGGTTTGCTGTATCAGCTGTTTGATGTGTCAGTGGGAAGTGACACGCTCGAGCTAGCACTTTGGCGCAGAGGAAGCGTGTTGGGCTCATAACCCGAAGGTCGTTGGATCGAGACCAACAAGTGCTATCCTCATCCACGGACTCTCTACATCGCTTGTTTCTGTTAAAACTCGTGTAGTCTGACTGCCCGACCGATTGATGCATCGGGTAGTATTGGAGTATTCATTCGAGACCGAAAACAGCTGCATCAAACGTGTCAGCACGCAGCGTTATTGTACAGCGGCCTAAGCATCTGGTCTCATTGCAGTCGGTCGAATGTTGAGAATGACACGGTCGCACCAGTAAGGCTTCAGTCACATCCGGTTGTGATCATGAGAACTTAAGACGTGAATAGAGCGTGCTTCGTTGCCTGATCTTTGAGCATAGTTGTGGTAGTTTCATTGTGACGAGCAGCACATCTGACAATCGAAGCATCTGTGCGGTCCGATATTTCAAGTGACCATATCTTTGTAACGAGGAGTCCGTAGAAAGTATAAATGGCTGTTCTGTAGAGAGGGTGTCTATGCGGTTCATTGTAGTGTGCTAGGTTTGCTGTATCAGCTGTTTTGATGTGTCAGTGGGAAGTGACTCGCTCGAGCTAGCACTTTGGCGTAGAGGAAGCGTGTTGGGCTCATAACCCAAAGGTCGTTGGATCGAGACCAACAAGTGCTATCCTTATCCATGGACTCTCTACATCGCTTGTCTCTGTTAAAACTCGTGTAGTCTGACTGCCCGACCGATTGATGCATCGGGTAGTATTGGAGTATTCATTCGAGACCGAAAACAGCTGCATCAAACGTGTCAGCACGCAGCGTTATTGTACAGCGGCCTAAGCATCTGGTCTCATTGCAGTCGGTCGAATGTTAAGAATGACACGGTCGCACCAGTAAGGCTTCAGTCACATCCGGTTGTGATCATGAGAACTTAAGATGTGAATAGAGCGTGCTTCGTTGCCTGATCTTCGAGCATAGTTGTGGTAGTTTCATTGTGACGAGCAGTACATCTGACAATCGAAGCAGCTGTGCGGTCCGATATTTCAAGTGACCATATCTTTGTAACGAGGAGTCCGTAGAAAGTATAAATGGCTGTTCTGTAGAGAGGGTGTCTATGCGGTTCATTGTAGTGTGCTAGGTTTGCTGTATCAGCTGTTTGATGTGTCAGTGGGAAGTGACTCGCTCGAGCTAGCACTTTGGCGCAGAGGAAGCGTGTTGGGCTCATAACCCAAAGGTCGTTGGATCGAGACCAACAAGTGCTATCCTTATCCATGGACTCTCTGCATCGCTTGTCTCTGTTAAAACTCGTGTAGTCTGACTGCCCGACCGATTGATGCATCGGGTAGTATTGGAGTATTCATTCGAGACCGAAAACAGCTGCATCAAACGTGTCAGCACGCAGCGTTATTGTACAGCGGCCTAAGCATCTGGTCTCATTGCAGTCGGTCGAATGTTAAGAATGACACGGTCGCACCAGTAAGGCTTCAGTCACATCCGGTTGTGATCATGAGAACTTAAGATGTGAATAGAGCGTGCTTCGTTGCCTGATCTTCGAGCATAGTTGTGGTAGTTTCATTGTGACGAGCAGCACATCTGACAATCGAAGCAGCTGTGCGGTCCGATATTTCAAGTGACCATATCTTTGTAACGAGGAGTCCGTAGAAAGTATAAATGGCTGTTCTGTAGAGAGGGTGTCTATGCGGTTCATTGTAGTGTGCTAGGTTTGCTGTATCAGCTGTTTGATGTGTCAGTGGGAAGTGACTCGCTCGAGCTAGCACTTTGGCGCAGAGGAAGCGTGTTGGGCTCATAACCCAAAGGTCGTTGGATCGAGACCAACAAGTGCTATCCTTATCCATGGACTCTCTGCATCGCTTGTCTCTGTTAAAACTCGTGTAGTCTGACTGCCCGACCGATTGATGCATCGGGTAGTATTGGAGTATTCATTCGAGACCGAAAACAGCTGCATCAAACGTGTCAGCACGCAGCGTTATTGTACAGCGGCCTAAGCATCTGGTCTCATTGCAGTCGGTCGAATGTTAAGAATGACACGGTCGCACCAGTAAGGCTTCAGTCACATCCGGTTGTGATCATGAGAACTTAAGATGTGAATAGAGCGTGCTTCGTTGCCTGATCTTCGAGCATAGTTGTGGTAGTTTCATTGTGACGAGCAGTACATCTGACAATCGAAGCAGCTGTGCGGTCCGATATTTCAAGTGACCATATCTTTGTAACGAGGAGTCCGTAGAAAGTATAAATGGCTGTTCTGTAGAGAGGGTGTCTATGCGGTTCATTGTAGTGTGCTAGGTTTGCTGTATCAGCTGTTTGATGTGTCAGTGGGAAGTGACTCGCTCGAGCTAGCACTTTGGCGCAGAGGAAGCGTGTTGGGCTCATAACCCAAAGGTCGTTGGATCGAGACCAACAAGTGCTATCCTTATCCATGGACTCTCTGCATCGCTTGTCTCTGTTAAAACTCGTGTAGTCTGACTGCCCGACCGATTGATGCATCGGGTAGTATTGGAGTATTCATTCGAGACCGAAAACAGCTGCATCAAACGTGTCAGCACGCAGCGTTATTGTACAGCGGCCTAAGCATCTGGTCTCATTGCAGTCGGTCGAATGTTAAGAATGACACGGTCGCACCAGTAAGGCTTCAGTCACATCCGGTTGTGATCATGAGAACTTAAGATGTGAATAGAGCGTGCTTCGTTGCCTGATCTTCGAGCATAGTTGTGGTAGTTTCATTGTGACGAGCAGCACATCTGACAATCGAAGCAGCTGTGCGGTCCGATATTTCAAGTGACCATATCTTTGTAACGAGGAGTCCGTAGAAAGTATAAATGGCTGTTCTGTAGAGAGGGTGTCTATGCGGTTCATTGTAGTGTGCTAGGTTTGCTGTATCAGCTGTTTGATGTGTCAGTGGGAAGTGACTCGCTCGAGCTAGCACTTTGGCGCAGAGGAAGCGTGTTGGGCTCATAACCCAAAGGTCGTTGGATCGAGACCAACAAGTGCTATCTTTATCCATGGACTCTCTCTGCATCGCTTGTCTCTGTTAAAACTCGTGTAGTCTGACTGCCCGACCGATTGATGCATCGGGTAGTATTGGAGTATTCATTCGAGACCGAAAACAGCTGCATCAAACGTGTCAGCACGCAGCGTTATTGTACAGCGGCCTAAGCATCTGGTCTCATTGCAGTCGGTCGAATGTTAAGAATGACACGGTCGCACCAGTAAGGCTTCAGTCACATCCGGTTGTGATCATGAGAACTTAAGATGTGAATAGAGCGTGCTTCGTTGCCTGATCTTCGAGCATAGTTGTGGTAGTTTCATTGTGACGAGCAGCACATCTGACAATCGAAGCAGCTGTGCGGTCCGATATTTCAAGTGACCATATCTTTGTAACGAGGAGTCCGTAGAAAGTATAAATGGCTGTTCTGTAGAGAGGGTGTCTATGCGGTTCATTGTAGTGTGCTAGGTTTGCTGTATCAGCTGTTTGATGTGTCAGTGGGAAGTGACTCGCTCGAGCTAGCACTTTGGCGCAGAGGAAGCGTGTTGGGCTCATAACCCAAAGGTCGTTGGATCGAGACCAACAAGTGCTATCCTTATCCATGGACTCTCTGCATCGCTTGTCTCTGTTAAAACTCGTGTAGTCTGACTGCCCGACCGATTGATGCATCGGGTAGTATTGGAGTATTCATTCGAGACCGAAAACAGCTGCATCAAACGTGTCAGCACGCAGCGTTATTGTACAGCAGCCTAAGCATCTGGTCTCATTGCAGTCGGTCGAATGTTAAGAATGACACGGTCGCACCAGTAAGGCTTCAGTCACATCCGGTTGTGATCATGAGAACTTAAGATGTGAATAGAGCGTGCTTCGTTGCCTGATCTTCGAGCATAGTTGTGGTAGTTTCATTGTGACGAGCAGCACATCTGACAATCGAAGCAGCTGTGCGGTCCGATATTTCAAGTGACCATATCTTTGAAACGAGGAGTCCGTAGAAAGTATAAATGGCTGTTCTGTAGAGAGGGTGTCTATGCGGTTCATTGTAGTGTGCTAGGTTTGCTGTATCAGCTGTTTGATGTGTCAGTGGGAAGTGACTCGCTCGAGCTAGCACTTTGGCGCAGAGGAAGCGTGTTGGGCTCATAACCCAAAGGTCGTTGGATCGAGACCAACAAGTGCTATCCTTATCCATGGACTCTCTGCATCGCTTGTCTCTGTTAAAACTCGTGTAGTCTGACTGCCCGACCGATTGATGCATCGGGTAGTATTGGAGTATTCATTCGAGACCGAAAACAGCTGCATCAAACGTGTCAGCACGCAGCGTTATTGTACAGCGGCCTAAGCATCTGGTCTCATTGCAGTCGGTCGAATGTTAAGAATGACACGGTCGCACCAGTAAGACTTCAGTCACATCCGGTTGTGATCATGAGAACTTAAGATGTGAATAGAGCGTGCTTCGTTGCCTGATCTTCGAGCATAGTTGTGGTAGTTTCATTGTGACGAGCAGTACATCTGACAATCGAAGCAGCTGTGCGGTCCGATATTTCAAGTGACCATATCTTTGTAACGAGGAGTCCGTAGAAAGTATAAATGGCTGTTCTGTAGAGAGGGTGTCTATGCGGTTCATTGTAGTGTGCTAGGTTTGCTGTATCAGCTGTTTGATGTGTCAGTGGGAAGTGACTCGCTCGAGCTAGCACTTTGGCGCAGAGGAAGCGTGTTGGGCTCATAACCCAAAGGTCGTTGGATCGAGACCAACAAGTGCTATCCTTATCCATGGACTCTCTGCATCGCTTGTCTCTGTTAAAACTCGTGTAGTCTGACTGCCCGACCGATTGATGCATCGGGTAGTATTGGAGTATTCATTCGAGACCGAAAACAGCTGCATCAAACGTGTCAGCACGCAGCGTTATTGTACAGCGGCCTAAGCATCTGGTCTCATTGCAGTCGGTCGAATGTTAAGAATGACACGGTCGCACCAGTAAGGCTTCAGTCACATCCGGTTGTGATCATGAGAACTTAAGATGTGAATAGAGCGTGCTTCGTTGCCTGATCTTCGAGCATAGTTGTGGTAGTTTCATTGTGACGAGCAGCACATCTGACAATCGAAGCAGCTGTGCGGTCCGATATTTCAAGTGACCATATCTTTGTAACGAGGAGTCCGTAGAAAGTATAAATGGCTGTTCTGTAGAGAGGGTGTCTATGCGGTTCATTGTAGTGTGCTAGGTTTGCTGTATCAGCTGTTTGATGTGTCAGTGGGAAGTGACTCGCTCGAGCTAGCACTTTGGCGCAGAGGAAGCGTGTTGGGCTCATAACCCAAAGGTCGTTGGATCGAGACCAACAAGTGCTATCCTTATCCATGGACTCTCTACATCGCTTTTCTCTGTTAAAACTCGTGTAGTCTGACTGCCCGACCGATTGATGCATCGGGTAGTATTGGAGTATTCATTCGAGACCGAAAACAGCTGCATTAAACGTGTCAGCACGCAGCGTTATTGTACAGCGGTTTCAGCATCTGGTCTCATTGCAGTCAGTCAAATGTTAAGAATGACATGGTTGCACCAGTAAGACTTCAGTCACATCCGGTTGTGATCATGAGAACTTAAGACATGAATAGAGCGTGCTTCGTTGCCTGATCTTCGAGCATAGTTGTTTCATTGTGACGAGCAGTACATCTGACAATCGAAGCAGCTGTGCGGTCCGATATTTCAAGTGACCATATCTTTGTAACGAGGAGTCCGTAGAACGTATAAATGGCTGTTCTGTAGAGAGGGTGTCTATGCGGTTCATTGTAGTGTGCTAGGTTTGCTGTATCCGCTGGTTGATGTTTCAGTGGGAAGTGACTCGCTCGAGCTAGCACTTTGGCGCAGAGGAAGCGTGTTGGGCTCATAACCCAAAGGTCGTTGGATCGAGACCAACAAGTGCTATCCTTATCCATGGACTCTCTCCATCGCTTTTCTCTGTTAAAACTCGTGTAGTCTGACTGCCCGACCGATTGATGCATCGGGTAGTATTGGAGTATTCATTCGAGACCGAAAACAGCTGCATCAAACGTGTCAGCACGCAGCGTTATTGTACAGCGGCCTAAGCATCTGGTCTCATTGCAGTCGGTCGAATGTTAAGAATGACACGGTCGCACCAGTAAGGCTTCAGTCACATCCGGTTGTGATCATGAGAACTTAAGATGTGAATAGAGCGTGCTTCGTTGCCTGATCTTCGAGCATAGTTGTGGTAGTTTCATTGTGACGAGCAGCACATCTGACAATCGAAGCAGCTGTGCGGTCCGATATTTCAAGTGACCATATCTTTGTAACGAGGAGTCCGTAGAAAGTATAAATGGCTGTTCTGTAGAGAGGGTGTCTATGCGGTTCATTGTAGTGTGCTAGGTTTGCTGTATCAGCTGTTTGATGTGTCAGTGGGAAGTGACTCGCTCGAGCTAGCACTTTGGCGCAGAGGAAGCGTGTTGGGCTCATAACCCAAAGGTCGTTGGATCGAGACCAACAAGTGCTATCTTTATCCATGGACTCTCTCCATCGCTTTGTCTCTGTTAAAACTCGTGTAGTCTGACTGCCCGACCGATTGATGCATCGGGTAGTATTGGAGTATTCATTCGAGACCGAAAACAGCTGCATCAAACGTGTCAGCACGCAGCGTTATTGTACAGCGGCCTAAGCATCTGGTCTCATTGCAGTCGGTCGAATGTTAAGAATGACACGGTCGCACCAGTAAGGCTTCAGTCACATCCGGTTGTGATCATGAGAACTTAAGATGTGAATAGAGCGTGCTTCGTTGCCTGATCTTCGAGCATAGTTGTGGTAGTTTCATTGTGACGAGCAGCACATCTGACAATCGAAGCAGCTGTGCGGTCCGATATTTCAAGTGACCATATCTTTGTAACGAGGAGTCCGTAGAAAGTATAAATGGCTGTTCTGTAGAGAGGGTGTCTATGCGGTTCATTGTAGTGTGCTAGGTTTGCTGTATCAGCTGTTTGATGTGTCAGTGGGAAGTGACTCGCTCGAGCTAGCACTTTGGCGCAGAGGAAGCGTGTTGGGCTCATAACCCAAAGGTCGTTGGATCGAGACCAACAAGTGCTATCCTTATCCATGGACTCTCTGCATCGCTTGTCTCTGTTAAAACTCGTGTAGTCTGACTGCCCGACCGATTGATGCATCGGGTAGTATTGGAGTATTCATTCGAGACCGAAAACAGCTGCATCAAACGTGTCAGCACGCAGCGTTATTGTACAGCGGCCTAAGCATCTGGTCTCATTGCAGTCGGTCGAATGTTAAGAATGACACGGTCGCACCAGTAAGACTTCAGTCACATCCGGTTGTGATCATGAGAACTTAAGATGTGAATAGAGCGTGCTTCGTTGCCTGATCTTCGAGCATAGTTGTGGTAGTTTTCATTGTGACGAGCAGCACATCTGACAATCGAAGCAGCTGTGCGGTCCGATATTTCAAGTGACCATATCTTTGTAACGAGGAGTCCGTAGAAAGTATAAATGGCTGTTCTGTAGAGAGGGTGTCTATGCGGTTCATTGTAGTGTGCTAGGTTTGCTGTATCAGCTGTTTGATGTGTCAGTGGGAAGTGACTCGCTCGAGCTAGCACTTTGGCGCAGAGGAAGCGTGTTGGGCTCATAACCCAAAGGTCGTTGGATCGAGACCAACAAGTGCTATCTTTATCCATGGACTCTCTCGCATCGCTTGTCTCTGTTAAAACTCGTGTAGTCTGACTGCCCGACCGATTGATGCATCGGGTAGTATTGGAGTATTCATTCGAGACCGAAAACAGCTGCATCAAACGTGTCAGCACGCAGCGTTATTGTACAGCGGCCTAAGCATCTGGTCTCATTGCAGTCGGTCGAATGTTAAGAATGACACGGTCGCACCAGTAAGGCTTCAGTCACATCCGGTTGTGATCATGAGAACTTAAGATGTGAATAGAGCGTGCTTCGTTGCCTGATCTTCGAGCATAGTTGTGGTAGTTTCATTGTGACGAGCAGCACATCTGACAATCGAAGCAGCTGTGCGGTCCGATATTTCAAGTGACCATATCTTTGTAACGAGGAGTCCGTAGAAAGTATAAATGGCTGTTCTGTAGAGAGGGTGTCTATGCGGTTCATTGTAGTGTGCTAGGTTTGCTGTATCAGCTGTTTGATGTGTCAGTGGGAAGTGTCTCGCTTGAGCTAGCACTTTGGCGCAGAGGAAGCGTGTTGGGCTCATAACCCAAAGGTCGTTGGATCGAGACCAACAAGTGCTATCTTTATCCATGGACTCTCTCGCATCGCTTGTCTCTGTTAAAACTCGTGTAGTCTGACTGCCCGACCGATTGATGCATCGGGTAGTATTGGAGTATTCATTCGAGACCGAAAACAGCTGCATCAAACGTGTCAGCACGCAGCGTTATTGTACAGCGGCCTAAGCATCTGGTCTCATTGCAGTCGGTCGAATGTTAAGAATGACACGGTTGCACCAGTAAGACTTCAGTCACATCCGGTTGTGATCATGAGAACTTAAGATGTGAATAGAGCGTGCTTCGTTGCCTGATCTTCGAGCATAGTTGTGGTAGTTTTCATTGTGACGAGCAGCACATCTGACAATCGAAGCAGCTGTGCGGTCCGATATTTCAAGTGACCATATCTTTGAAACGAGGAGTCCGTAGAAAGTATAAATGGCTGTTCTGTAGAGAGGGTGTCTATGCGGTTCATTGTAGTGTGCTAGGTTTGCTGTATCAGCTGTTTGATGTGTCAGTGGGAAGTGACTCGCTCGAGCTAGCACTTTGGCGCAGAGGAAGCGTGTTGGGCTCATAACCCAAAGGTCGTTGGATCGAGACCAACAAGTGCTATCTTTATCCATGGACTCTCTGCATCGCTTGTCTCTGTTAAAACTCGTGTAGTCTGACTGCCCGACCGATTGATGCATCGGGTAGTATTGGGAGTATTCATTCGAGACCGAAAACAGCTGCATCAAACGTGTCAGCACGCAGCGTTATTGTACAGCGGCCTAAGCATCTGGTCTCATTGCAGTCGGTCGAATGTTAAGAATGACACGGTCGCACCAGTAAGACTTCAGTCACATCCGGTTGTGATCATGAGAACTTAAGATGTGAATAGAGCGTGCTTCGTTGCCTGATCTTCGAGCATAGTTGTGGTAGTTCATTGTGACGAGCAGCACATCTGACAATCGAAGCAGCTGTGCGGTCCGATATTTCAAGTGACCATATCTTTGTAACGAGGAGTCCGTAGAAAGTATAAATGGCTGTTCTGTAGAGAGGGTGTCTATGCGGTTCATTGTAGTGTGCTAGGTTTGCTGTATCAGCTGTTTGATGTGTCAGTGGGAAGTGACTCTCGCTCGAGCTAGCACTTTGGCGCAGAGGAAGCGTGTTGGGCTCATAACCCAAAGGTCGTTGGATCGAGACCAACAAGTGCTATCCTTATCCATGGACTCTCTCCATCGCTTGTCTCTGTTAAAACTCGTGTAGTCTGACTGCCCGACCGATTGATGCATCGGGTAGTATTGGAGTATTCATTCGAGACCGAAAACAGCTGCATCAAACGTGTCAGCACGCAGCGTTATTGTACAGCGGCCTAAGCATCTGGTCTCATTGCAGTCGGTCGAATGTTAAGAATGACACGGTCGCACCAGTAAGGCTTCAGTCACATCCGGTTGTGATCATGAGAACTTAAGATGTGAATAGAGCGTGCTTCGTTGCCTGATCTTCGAGCATAGTTGTGGTAGTTTCATTGTGACGAGCAGCACATCTGACAATCGAAGCAGCTGTGCGGTCCGATATTTCAAGTGACCATATCTTTGTAACGAGGAGTCCGTAGAAAGTATAAATGGCTGTTCTGTAGAGAGGGTGTCTATGCGGTTCATTGTAGTGTGCTAGGTTTGCTGTATCAGCTGTTTGATGTGTCAGTGGGAAGTGACTCGCTCGAGCTAGCACTTTGGCGCAGAGGAAGCGTGTTGGGCTCATAACCCAAAGTCGTTGGATCGAGACCAACAAGTGCTATCCTTATCCATGGACTCTCTGCATCGCTTGTCTCTGTTAAAACTCGTGTAGTCTGACTGCCCGACCGATTGATGCATCGGGTAGTATTGGAGTATTCATTCGAGACCGAAAACAGCTGCATCAAACGTGTCAGCACGCAGCGTTATTGTACAGCAGCCTAAGCATCTGGTCTCATTGCAGTCGGTCGAATGTTAAGAATGACACGGTCGCACCAGTAAGGCTTCAGTCACATCCGGTTGTGATCATGAGAACTTAAGATGTGAATAGAGCGTGCTTCGTTGCCTGATCTTCGAGCATAGTTGTGGTAGTTTCATTGTGACGAGCAGCACATCTGACAATCGAAGCAGCTGTGCGGTCCGATATTTCAAGTGACCATATCTTTGAAACGAGGAGTCCGTAGAAAGTATAAATGGCTGTTCTGTAGAGAGGGTGTCTATGCGGTTCATTGTAGTGTGCTAGGTTTGCTGTATCAGCTGTTTGATGTGTCAGTGGAAGTGACTCGCTCGAGCTAGCACTTTGGCGCAGAGGAAGCGTGTTGGGCTCATAACCCAAAGGTCGTTGGATCGAGACCAACAAGTGCTATCCTTATCCACGGACTCTCTGCATCGCTTGTCTCTGTTAAAACTCGTGTAGTCTGACTGCCCGACCGATTGATGCATCGGGTAGTATTGGAGTATTCATTCGAGACCGAAAACAGCTGCATCAAACGTGTCAGCACGCAGCGTTATTGTACAGCAGCCTAAGCATCTGGTCTCATTGCAGTCGGTCGAATGTTAAGAATGACACGGTCGCACCTGTAAGGCTTCAGTCACATCCGGTTGTGATCATGAGAACTTAAGATGTGAATAGAGCGTGCTTCGTTGCCTGATCTTCGAGCATAGTTGTGGTAGTTTCATTGTGACGAGCAGCACATCTGACAATCGAAGCAGCTGTGCGGTCCGATATTTCAAGTGACCATATCTTTGAAACGAGGAGTCCGTAGAAAGTATAAATGGCTGTTCTGTAGAGAGGGTGTCTATGCGGTTCATTGTAGTGTGCTAGGTTTGCTGTATCAGCTGTTTGATGTGTCAGTGGGAAGTGACTCGCCTCGAGCTAGCACTTTGGCGCAGAGGAAGCGTGTTGGGCTCATAACCCAAAGTCGTTGGATCGAGACCAACAAGTGCTATCCTTATCCATGGACTCTCTACATCGCTTGTCTCTGTTAAAATTCGTGTAGTCTGACTGCCCGACCGATTGATGCATCGGGTAGTATTGGAGTATTCATTCGAGACCGAAAACAGCTGCATCAAACGTGTCAGCACGCAGCGTTATTGTACAGCAGCCTAAGCATCTGGTCTCATTGCAGTCGGTCGAATGTTAAGAATGACACGGTCGCACCTGTAAGGCTTCAGTCACATCCGGTTGTGATCATGAGAACTTAAGATGTGAATAGAGCGTGCTTCGTTGCCTGATCTTCGAGCATAGTTGTGGTAGTTTCATTGTGACGAGCAGCACATCTGACAATCGAAGCAGCTGTGCGGTCCGATATTTCAAGTGACCATATCTTTGAAACGAGGAGTCCGTAGAAAGTATAAATGGCTGTTCTGTAGAGAGGGTGTCTATGCGGTTCATTGTAGTGTGCTAGGTTTGCTGTATCAGCTGTTTGATGTGTCAGTGGGAAGTGACTCGCTCGAGCTAGCACTTTGGCGCAGAGGAAGCGTGTTGGGCTCATAACCCAAAGGTCGTTGGATCGAGACCAACAAGTGCTATCCTTATCCATGGACTCTCTGCATCGCTTGTCTCTGTTAAAACTCGTGTAGTCTGACTGCCCGACCGATTGATGCATCGGGTAGTATTGGAGTATTCATTCGAGACCGAAAACAGCTGCATCAAACGTGTCAGCACGCAGCGTTATTGTACAGCAGCCTAAGCATCTGGTCTCATTGCAGTCGGTCGAATGTTAAGAATGACACGGTCGCACCTGTAAGGCTTCAGTCACATCCGGTTGTGATCATGAGAACTTAAGATGTGAATAGAGCGTGCTTCGTTGCCTGATCTTCGAGCATAGTTGTGGTAGTTTCATTGTGACGAGCAGCACATCTGACAATCGAAGCAGCTGTGCGGTCCGATATTTCAAGTGACCATATCTTTGAAACGAGGAGCCCGTAGAAAGTATAAATGGCTGTTCTGTAGAGAGGGTGTCTATGCGGTTCATTGTAGTGTGCTAGGTTTGCTGTATCAGCTGTTTGATGTGTCAGTGGGAAGTGACTCGCTCGAGCTAGCACTTTGGCGCAGAGGAAGCGTGTTGGGCTCATAACCCAAAGGTCGTTGGATCGAGACCAACAAGTGCTATCCTTATCCATGGACTCTCTCCATCGCTTGTCTCTGTTAAAACTCGTGTAGTCTGACTGCCCGACCGATTGATGCATCGGGTAGTATTGGAGTATTCATTCGAGACCGAAAACAGCTGCATCAAACGTGTCAGCACGCAGCGTTATTGTACAGCAGCCTAAGCATCTGGTCTATTGCAGTCGGTCGAATGTTAAGAATGACACGGTCGCACCTGTAAGGCTTCAGTCACATCCGGTTGTGATCATGAGAACTTAAGATGTGAATAGAGCGTGCTTCGTTGCCTGATCTTCGAGCATAGTTGTGGTAGTCTCATTGTGACGAGCAGCACATCTGACAATCGAAGCAGCTGTGCGGTCCGATATTTCAAGTGACCATATCTTTGAAACGAGGAGCCCGTAGAAAGTATAAATGGCTGTTCTGTAGAGAGGGTGTCTATGCGGTTCATTGTAGTGTGCTAGGTTTGCTGTATCAGCTGTTTGATGTGTCAGTGGGAAGTGACTCGCTCGAGCTAGCACTTTGGCGCAGAGGAAGCGTGTTGGGCTCATAACCCAAAGGTCGTTGGATCGAGACCAACAAGTGCTATCCTTATCCATGGACTCTCTACATCGCTTGTCTCTGTTAAAACTCGTGTAGTCTGACTGCCCGACCGATTGATGCATCGGGTAGTATTGGAGTATTCATTCGAGACCGAAAACAGCTGCATCAAACGTGTCAGCACGCAGCGTTATTGTACAGCAGCCTAAGCATCTGGTCTCATTGCAGTCGGTCGAATGTTAAGAATGACACGGTCGCACCAGTAAGGCTTCAGTCACATCCGGTTGTGATCATGAGAACTTAAGATGTGAATAGAGCGTGCTTCGTTGCCTGATCTTCGAGCATAGTTGTGGTAGTTTCATTGTGACGAGCAGCACATCTGACAATCGAAGCAGCTGTGCGGTCCGATATTTCAAGTGACCATATCTTTGTAACGAGGAGTCCGTAGAAAGTATAAATGGCTGTTCTGTAGAGAGGGTGTCTATGCGGTTCATTGTAGTGTGCTAGGTTTGCTGTACCAGCTGTTTGATGTGTCAGTGGGAAGTGACACGCTCGAGCTAGCACTTTGGCGCAGAGGAAGCGTGTTGGGCTCATAACCCAAAGGCCGTTGGATCGAGACCAACAAGTGCTATCCTTATCCATGGACTCTCTGCATCGCTTGTCTCTGTTAAAACTCGTGTAGTCTGACTGCCCGACCGATTGATGCATCGGGTAGTATTGGAGTATTCATTCGAGACCGAAAACAGCTGCATCAAACGTGTCAGCACGCAGCGTTATTGTACAGCAGCCTAAGCATCTGGTCTCATTGCAGTCGGTCGAATGTTAAGAATGACACGGTCGCACCAGTAAGGCTTCAGTCACATCCGGTTGTGATCATGAGAACTTAAGATGTGAATAGAGCGTGCTTCGTTGCCTGATCTTCGAGCATAGTTGTGGTAGTTTCATTGTGACGAGCAGCACATCTGACAATCGAAGCAGCTGTGCGGTCCGATATTTCAAGTGACCATATCTTTGTAACGAGGAGTCCGTAGAAAGTATAAATGGCTGTTCTGTAGAGAGGGTGTCTATGCGGTTCATTGTAGTGTGCTAGGTCTGCTGTATCCGCTGTTTGATGTGTCAGTGGGAAGTGACTCGCTCTGAGCTAGCACTTTGGCGCAGAGGAAGCGTGTTGGGCTCATAACCCAAAGGTCGTTGGATCGAGACCAACAAGTGCTATCTTTATCCATGGACTCTCTCCATCGCTTGTCTCCCTTGTTAAAACTCGTATAGTCTGACTGCCCAACCGATTGATGCATCGGGATATAGTATTGGAGTATTCATTCGAGACCGAAAACAGCTGCATCAAACGTGTCAGCACGCAGCGTTATTGTACAGCGGCCTAAGCATCTCTGGTCTCATTGCAGTCTACACCAAAAACAG